>CM076569.1:488769883-488899188 GCA_034641835.2 Pinus albicaulis
GAGGTGCAAACCTATTTTTTGAGTGCAAAACTTGAGGAAAGGTTTGCACCTCGAGAGATTTGATCCCTCTCGGCACATGATAGATCCAGAGTTAGATGGATCTAGGCTGGTTCCAGTTGGAGGCATCAATGTCACATTTTTCAGATTATTAAAATTTTTGTATATTTTTGAGATGTAAGATGGATCTAGGCTGGTTTCAGTCGTGTGCTGCCAACGAAAATTTATCAAAGATATGATTAATTTTATCAGTAATATGTAAATATATCAAATATTAATATAATCATTTTAAATATGCTAAATATTTCTGAGATTGACTTGGTCATTTTAATTTTAAATTTTCTTAGCTACCTCGGTTCGTTGAGATGATAATTATTGTTAATAACTATAATGATGAAAAATGATGAAATATTTTTTTTAAATGCAAAGTGACAATAATAGTGTTGAAAGATATAAAATGTGAATAATAAGAACGTACTCATGTTACAATCAATCTCAAACTATTTTCTTCTACTATTCTTATTTCCTCCCTTGTTAGTTTTGTTATCTTTTTATATCGATTATATGAAAAAGAAAATTTAAATCATAAACCATTTAAATCTTTAGCTTGATCTGTTGTAGTAAACATGATACCTCGTCTCTCTTGCTCTCCAATATTAATAGCTTAAATTACTATAACACAAAAATCAATCTACATTGTTAATAACTTTTTGTGCTTACACTAAAATCAATGCATATTGTTAATCCAATCACTTTAATATTAATGTACCATCATATATCCAATTACATCAAATCATAAATCAACATATACATTGAAATCAATGCGTTTAATGCAAGCAATCAAATAAGATTAGAAAATAACTTCTACATTGAAATCAATGCACCTAATACAATCAATCAAATAAGATTAGAAACCAACATCTACACTGAAATCAATGCATTTACTCAAATAAATCAAATAGGATTAGAAATTGCCATCTACAGTGAAATCAATGCATTTAGCGCAAACAATCAAATAGTATTAGGAATAATCTACATTGAAATCAATGCATCTAGTGCAAGCAATCAAATATAATTATAAATCGACGTCTAAATTGAAATCAACACATCCAGTGCAAGCAATCAAATAGTATTAGAAATCAACACCTACACTGAAATCAATGCATCTAGTGCAAGTAATCATATATCATTAGAAATAAATAGCTACACTAAAATCGATGCATCTAGTGCAAATAATCAAATAGGATTATAAATCACCATCTCCACTTAAATCAATCCATATGGTGCAAAAAATATTCTTCCCTCTCTCCACCCTCCATCCATATCTATATCCCCATCCATCTCTTTTTTTTTTGTCTCTATCTCACCCCCCTAAACACACATGCTCTCGCACTCCATATATATCATTCTCTTTGTCGATCACCCTCTCTCCCCATCTCTCTCTTCTTCCCTCTCTTCCCCTTCTCTCCCTCTCCCCCGCTAATATCTCTCTTTCCTCCTTTTGTCCTCTCTCTCTCTCTCTCTCTCTCTAGGAACCAACATCTACACTGAAATCAATGCATTTACTCAAAGAAATCAAATAGGATTAGAAATCGCCATCTACACTGAAATCAATGCATTTAGTGTAAACAATCAAATAGGATTAGAAATCATCTACATTGAAATTAAGTCATCTAGTGCAAGTAATCAAATATAATTATAAATCGACATCTAAATTGAAATCAACACATTCAGTGCAAGCAATCAAATTGTATTAGAAATCACCACCTACACTGAAATCAATGTATCTAGTGCAAGTAATCAAATATCATTAGAAATAAATATCTACACTAAAATCGATGCATCTAGTGCAAATAATCAAATAGGATTAGAAATCACCATCTCCACTTATATCAATCCATCTAGTGCGAGAAATATTCCTCCCTCTCTCCACCCTCCATCTATATCTATATCCCCCTCCATCTATTCTTTTTTGTCTCTCTATCTCACCCCCCTAAACACATGTGCTCTCGTACTCCATATATATCAATCTCTTTTTCAATCACCCCCTCTCCCCATCTCTCTCTTCTTCCCTCTCTTCACCTTCCATCTATATCTCTATCTTCCCCTTCTCTCCCTCTCCCCCATTAATATCTCTTTTTCCTCCTTTTGTCCTCTCTCCCTCTCTCTCCATCTTCCTTATCTCTCTCTCTCTCTCTCTCTCTCTCTCTAGAAACCAACATCTACACTGAAATCAATGCATTTACTCAAATAAATCAAATAGGATTAGAAATCGCCATCTACACCGAAATCAATGCATTTAGTGCAAACAATCAAATAGGATTAGAAATCATCTACATTGAAACCAATTCATCTAGTGCAAGTAATCAAATATAATTATAAATCGACATCTAAATTTAAATCAACAAATTCAGTGCAAGCAATCAAATTGTATTAGAAATCACCACCTACACTGAAATCAATGCATCTAGTGCAAGTAATCAAATATCATTAGAAATAATTTTCTACACTAAAATCGATGCATATAGTGAAAATAATCAAATAGGATTATAAAACACCATCTCCACTTATATCAATCCATATAGTGTGAGAAATATTCTTCCCTCTCTCCACCCTCCATCCATATCTATATCCCCCTCCATCTCTTCTTTTCTGTCTCTCTATCTCACCCCCCTAAACACACACACTCTCGCAATCCATATATATCAATCTCTTTGTCAATCCCCTCCTCTCCCCATCTCTCTATTCTTCCCTTTCTTCACCTTCCATCTATATCTTTATCTTCCCCCTCTCTCCCTCTCTCTCCATATTCCTTATCACTCACTCACTCTCTCTCTTCACCTTTCTCTCTCTATTTCTTTCTTCTTACCTCTCTCCCCCTCCCCCTCCAAGTCCATCTCTCTTTCCCTCCCTCTCTCCACTCTCTCACATCCTCTGTCTTCCTTCCTCTCTTTCCCTTTCTCTCCCTCTCTCTCTCTCCCTCTCTCTCTCTCTTCACCCACCAACTATGTCACTATATCCCTCCCTCTCTCCTTATATCTCCTTCTCCCCCCTTATCTCCATCTCTCCTTATTAGTCTCTTTATCTCAGCCCCAAACATACACGCTCTCTCTCTGTCTCTCCTTTGTCACTCCTTCTCTCTCTCCACTTCTCACTCTTTATATTTCTTATTTCCTACATCTCTCCCCCTCCAACTCCATCTCTCTTATCGATCCCTCTCTCCTCCTCTCTCTCAAGTCCTCTCTCTCGTCCTTCCTCTCTCTCTCTCTCCCCTAAATCCCTCTCTCTTCCCTGATCTCTCTCTCTCTGTCTCTCTCTCTCTCTCCAATACTCTCTCTTCCCCCATCACTCTCCTCCTCTCTCTCATCCTTCCTCTCTCTCCCTTTCTCTTCCACCTCTCTCTCTCTCTTTTCCCTCCAATCCTCTCTCTTCTCCCATATCTCTCTCTCTCTCTAATCCTCTCTCTTCCCCCATCCCTTTCTTTCTCTCTCTCTTTCCACCCCTCTCTCTCTCCAACTACATTACTATATCCCTCCCCCTCTCCTTCTCACTTCTTCTCTCCCCCTTCTTTCCATACATCTTACTTTGTCTCTTTATCTCACCCCTAAACATACACACTCTCTCTCCATCTCTCTCTATCTCACCCCCCTAAACACACACACTCTCGCAATCCATATATATCAATCTCTTTGGCAATCCCCTCGTCTCCCCATCTCTCTCTTCTTCCCTTTCTTCACCTTCCATCTATATCTCTATCTTCCCCCTCTCTCCCTCTCTCTCCATCTTCCTTACCACTCACCCACTTTCTCTCTCTTCAGCTTTCTCTCTCTATTTCTTTCTTCTTACCTCTCTCCCCCTCCCCCTCCAAGTCCATCTCTCTTTCCCTCCCTCTCTCCACTCTCTCACATCCTCTCTCTTCCTTCCTCTCTTTCCCTTTCTCTCCCATCTCTCTCTCCCTCTCTCTCTCTCTTCACCCACCAACTATGTTACTATATCCCTCCCTCTCTCCTTATATCTCTTTCTCCCCCCTTATCTCCATCTCTCCTTATTTGTCTCTTTATCTCAGCCCCAAACATACACGCTCTCTCTCTATCTCTCCCTTGTCACTCCTTCTCTCTCTCCACTTCTCACTCTTTATATTTCTTATTTCCTACATCTCTCCCCCTCCAACTCCATCTCTCTTATCGATCCCTCTCTCCTCCTCTCTCTCAAGTCCTCTCTCTCATCCTTCCTCTCTCTCTCTCCCCTAAATCCCTCTCTCTTCCCCGATCTCTCTCTCTCTCTCTCTCCAATACTCTCTCTTCCCCCATCACTCTCCTCTCTCTCATCCTCCTCTCTCTCCCTTTCTCTCCCACCTCTCTCTCTCTCTTTTCCCTCCAATCCTCTCTCTTCTCCCATATCTCTCTCTCTCTCTAATCCTCTCTCTTCCCCATCCCTTTCTCTCTCTCTCTCTTTCCACCCCTCTCTCTCTCCAACTACATTACTATATCCCTCCCCCTCTCCTTCTCACTTCTTCTCTCCCCCCTTCTTTCCATACATCTTACTTTGTCTCTTTATCTCACCCCTAAACATACACTCTCTCTCTCCATCTCTTTCTATCTCACCCCCCTAAACACACACACTCTCGCAATCCATATATATCAATCTCTTTGTCAATCCCCTCCTCTCCCCATCTCTCTCTTCTTCCCTCTCTTCACCTTCCATCTATATCTCTATCTTTCCCCTCTCTCCCTCTCTCTCCATCTTCCTTATCACTCACTCTCTCTCTCTCTCTCCACCTTTCTCTCTCCATTTCTTTCTTCTTACCTCTCTCCCCCTCCCCCTCCAAGTCCATCTCTCTTTCCCTCCCTCTCTCCACTCTCTCACATCCTCTCTCTTCCTTCCTCTCTTTCCCTTTCTCTCTCATCTCTCTCTCCCTCTCTCTCTCTCTCTTCACCCACCAACTATGTTACTATATCCCTCCCTCTCTCCTTATATCTCCTTCTCCCCCCTTATCTCCATCTCTCCTTATTTGTCTCTTTATCTCAGCCCCAAACATACACGCTCTCTCTTTGTCTCTCCCTTGTCACTCCTTCTCTCTCTCCACTTCTCACTCTTTATATTTCTTATTTCCTACATCTCTCCCCCTCCAACTCCATCTCTCTTATCGATCCCTCTCTCCTCCTCTCTCTCAAGTTCTCTCTCTCGTCCTTCCTCTCTCTCTCTCTCTCCTAAATCCCTCTCTCTTCCCTGATCTCTCTCTCTCTCACTCTCTCCAATACTCTCTCTTCCCCCATCACTCTCCTCCTCTCTCTCCCTTTCTCTCCCACCTCTCTCTCTCTCTTTTCCCTCCAATCCTCTCTCTTCTCCCATATCTCTCTCTCTCTCTAATCCTCTCTCTTCCCCCATCCCTTTCTTTCTCTCTCTCTTTCCACCCCTCTCTCTCTCCAACTACATTACTATATCCCTCTCCCTCTCCTTCTCACTTATTCTCTCCCCCCTTCTTTCCATACATCTTACTTTGTCTCTTTATCTCACCCCTAAACATACACACTCTCTCTCCATCTCTCCCTTATCACTCTCTCTCTCTATTTCTTCTTAGTTATTTAAACTAATGAACATAAATATTCGTAAATATAAAGCAAATTATGGAGTAAATATGAAAAGAGGTTTTATTTACTTACCATACCCCTAGTTTATTTATATTTTTATTTATTTACCATACCCCTTTTCTTTACTATGGTATTTGGCCCATAGGCTTGTTATATAATTAGATTTTTATTTATAATCCTATTTGATATATTGTTATTTATTTATGTTACCTCTTTATGCCTCTTTTATATTTATTTATTTACCATACCTCTTTATATCTATTTTATATTTATTTATTTATTTATCATACTTGTTTATACCTCTTTTATATTTATTTATTTACCCATGGTATTTGGCCCATGGTATCAATATTAATTTTTCCCATGGTATTCGTCCCATAGGCTTCATCTAAATAAAACCTCTTTTAAAAGTTTTTTTAAATATAAAAAGGTTTATGGAATAAATATAAAAATAATTTTTATTTATTTACCATACATCTAGTTTATATATATTTTTATTTATTTACCATAGCTCTGGAGTAAGTATAAATTCATTTTACAAATATTTAATTAAAAGAAATATTAAAAGATTTTGGATTTGGATTGTTTGTGTTGAATTAACTCTTTTCTTTTGATTTAGAAAATGGTATTGACTTTAGTAAAGAGTAAAGATGTTTAAAATTTTACTTAATTTGGAAATTCAATGTGGTAATTTTTTTTTTGTTAAAGGTAAATTTATGATCCATTCAAATTCACGTATATAATTTACTATCCATTCAAATTATATAAATAATACATAATTGTATTAGAAATTGATATATGTTCTAGCACAATGCGATTTTTATTTTTTATTTTTTTTAAATTTAAAACTTAAGCCGACACTTATTTTTTATTTTTATTTTAATTTAAAATTTTAGCCGACATTGAGGACGTGACCCACCTGACATCGGGGTCATACTGTACGTAGATGCACCTCTCGGCGGCAAATGATTGAAAAATTTTGTAACAAAGTGTGTGGTTTCTATCTAGCTCCGTGTTTTGTGGAATAATATCTTTTCTTAGCAAATCTCATTAACATCTAGCAACATCTAGCACTTTTGTTATTTCAATGGCTCAGCCCAGTAAGAGATTAGCTTCTATGTGTATGTTCCTTACAGTGTTGCAGGCGTTTTCACTTCAACCTGCCTTTTCTAAGGGTATCATATCTCAACGCCATGCTATGCGTGGGAGTCATGCACAGAATGGCTTCTTGGCTTCTTGAAAATTATTGATGTAGCGAGAGTTATGGTAGTTTCTAAGGAGAAGGGCATCAGCTATTTCACAACGGTCCAGGACGCCATCGACGCAGTTCCAGTTAACAACACAAACATCATCTTAATTCATGTTAAACTCGGCATTTATAGGTGAGACATTAAGGAATGCCCCGTTTTTCATAAGAATAATGACTTAAACTGAAAGGATTTGCAAGATTTCACCACAGATAGCAGCAATTCTGGATAAATAATTTTCATGCAACGTTTTGTGAAATGAAAATAATCATAGAACAAATTATTCCCAGAAACGATGCTTTAACGGCTAGAAATTGAACCGTTAGAGGCTTAATGTGATCAGGGAGAAGGTGACGATTCCTGCAGAGAAACCGTTCATAATTCTGAGTGGCACAAGTGCCAATAACACCATCATCACTTGGAATGATAGTGCTAAATTGAGCGGAGGGACATGTTACTCCGGAACGGTGTCCGTGTTTGCATCATATTTCATGGGGAGATATATCACAATCCAAGTATTTCGTTATTAAATAAAAAATAATTAGAGTATATTAGATCATAGTCACTAGAGTTTATTCAAAAGTATCGACGTGTGGTGTAGAATTCATATGGTCATAGAGATCAAGCTGTGGCCCTAAGGATTTCGGGAGATCGCTCTTCATTTTACGGATGAATATTTCTTGGTTATCAAGACACTGTGTTGGATGACAGTAGGAGGCATTACTTCAAAAAAAATTTTATTGAAGGCGCCACATATTTTATTTGCGGTGATGGACAATCTCTTTATGGGGTAACCTAAATTGAAATAATGCACAGTATTTTCATATTTTTAGGTTTAAAGTTGATAAGGATTCTGGTGGTTGAATGTTTATTCGTAGAAATTCCATCTGCATACAATCCCTAAACTAAATGGTGCAATTACAGCTCATAGTAGATCCTCTCCTAGTGACAAGACAGGCTACGTCTTTCTAAATTGCAAGATTACGGGAAGTGGATTAATGTACCTCGGCAGGGCATGGGGAAGTTACTCGAGAGTAGTGTTCGCTTACACTTACATTCCTGACATTATTTTCCCAGAAGCTTGGGATAATTGGAAAGATCCCACCAGAGAATCGTAAGCTATTGTTCTCTCAACTCAGAACGAAATTTAACGCACACCCTTACGTGGACTGTTAGCATTCAATTGTAATAACATTATTGTTCTTCATTTTCTGTGTAGGACTGTGTTCTATGGGCTGTACAAATGCTCCGAACCTGGAGAAATAGATAAAGGAAGAGTTTCTTGGTCGTGTGATCTACACGATCAGGAGGTTGCACCGTTTTTTAGCACCAGTTTCATTGATGGGGAGAATTGGATAAAGAATATACCATCTCGCCTTCAGAGAGAAACCAATTTGGTTCCACGACATGGCTGAAGTATCATACCATTAATCTCTAGGTTTTAACATCGGCTTGATCATTCCAATTGATATCTGTACGTTAAGCTGCATCCAATGGATCATCTCAAGGAATTGGATATTGTGATAAGCCAAATTGCCCATTGGTCGGTTGCTTTGAATAATTGTTGTGTCATTCATATTCTTTATTGGTTGCTCCCAACGAAAGCACAATTAACATTCCCAAACCGTTTATTCTTTCGTTTGTTATCGTTCGTCGTGCCAGATTTGTTTAACATTGCTCCATCCACAATTTGTTCATAAAGATTCTTCTATTTTCAATCGTATCCACATTGGCATTCATGTATTTTTAAAAGTATCCATACCAACATTGATGTAATAACACAATTTATTGTGCTTATATTACATCCACTTCTAATCCAGGCGGTGTTAATGAATTCTTGACTAAGTTTGTTTCAGAGGATTCTTGCTGCCTTTGGTGACACTTTAACGGCTCGATATAAGGATACTTTATCAGTTTTTTGGGGGATGTTCTATTTACCCAAGAAATTGTAATGTCTTTCATTCTTAGACTTCTTTTATGTTACCAAGGTTAATCATAACCCCAACATTGGTTTTGTTGAAAGCGAGAGGATTCAATCACACAAATAACGTGAATATTTCACACACGAACAATGAGCTGCTGCTCTTCAATTAATCATAAAAACTCTCTTAATACGATGAACCCATGAAGGGTATTTAATCTAATTAACATGCACACACTGTCACTCATAACTGAACTTGATCAACTTGTTTAACGCACTATCTAACTCACTCACCAAATCTAACTGTAACTCAACTCAACTCATTCACCTAACTATCTGTCTAACTTCTGCATGAGGAAGTAATTATATATTTTAACACTCCCCCTTAATTACGACCGCTAAACTAAAACATAACTCATGAAAACTCAAACATGCCTGCTGGTCTATGTCTCAGCTAGGCTTACAACACCCAAGTTTCTTTTGTGAAACTCAAACAAATCTACTGCTAATGGCTTTGTAAAGATATCAGCCAATTGATCACTCGTTCTACAAGGCTTCAAGTGAACTTCTCCATTGCTCACAAGTTCTCGAATAAAATGATATCTAGTATCAATATGCTTGCTCTTTTGATGAAACACACTATTCTTGGATAGTGCAATTGCTGATGTGTTGTCACAGTATATTGCTGTTGATCCTTGCTATTTCTGCTTGAGTCCATCCAATACTCTTCTTAACCATACTGCTTGACATGCTGCTGAAGTTGCTGCTACATATTCTGCTTCTGCTGATGATAGTGTAACAATAGGCTGCTTCTTAGATGCCCATGCTATCACTCCTGAACCGAGATGGAAAACATAACCGGATGTGCTCTTCCGATCATCCAAACTTCCTACAAAATCACTATCTGTATATCCAATCAATTCTTTCTTTTCTGTACTTGCATACATTATGCCATAATCTCTGGTTCCTGCTATGTATCTCAGAATTCTTTTTCCAACACTCCAATGTGTGTCCTTTGGAGTCTCCATGAATCTAGAAATCAGACTCACTCCCTGCATAATATCTGGTCTTGTCGCTGTGAGATACATGAGGCTGCCAACCAATCTTTTGAATAGAGTTGGATTGACATCTGCCCCTTCATCATCCTTACTCAACTTTGTACCTGTTGCAACTGGTGTAGGTACAGGTTTGGAATTATCCATCCTGAATCTTTTCAACAAATCTGTTGCATACTTATTTTGGCAAATAAAAATGCCTTTTTCAGATTGCTCAACTTCAATGCCAAGAAAATATTTCATGAGACCTAGATCTGTCATCTCAAATTATTTCATCATGGCTGCTTTAAATTCATCTATTTCAAGATCACCTGTAAAAATCATATCATCAACATATAAGCAAACTATCAAAATCTGTCCATGCTCATTTACCTTTGTGTATAAGGTAGGCTCAATGCTGCTTCTACAAAATCCATTCTTGATCATATAACTGTCGATTCTACTATACCATGCTCTAGGTGCTTGCTTCAGTCCATAGAGCGCTTTCTTCAATCTGTAAACTTTATCCTCTTTTCCTTCAACTTCATAACCTGGAGGCTGCTGCACATAAATTTCTTCTTCTAAAATTCCATTCAAGAAGGCTGATTTGACATCCATCTGATACACTTTCCACTTGTTCTGAGCTGCTGTCGCTAGAACTGCTCTTACAGTATCCAATCTGGCTACCGGAGAAAATGTTTCTCCAAAGTCTATTCCCGGTTGCTGCGAGAATCCTTTGGCTACAAGTCTTGCTTTAAATCTGTCAATCTCACCTTTCTCATTCACTTTAGTCTTGTACACCCACTTCACACCAATGAGATTTTTATCGTTTGGTAAATCAACCAAATCCCATGTATCATTCTTTTCAATTGAATTCATCTCTTCATCCATGGCTTGCACCCAATTGTCATCTCTGATTGCTTCTTCAAACGAAGAAGGTTGGAAGGCCAAAAATGAAAAATTTGAACTAACATCCAAATCATCATAAATATCCTTCAAACTTCTCATCTTTTTCTTACCTGATTCACTGCTTGGAGAACTCTGATTTGTGGATCTTCTTGAAGATCCATGCTGCTCTGAAAATCTGGGAGTCCTTGCTGGTGTGACTCTGTTTGGTGTCTGCTCTTTTGGTTCTTGTTGTTCCTCTTCTTCTACAAGATCATCCTCCATCAATGGTGTTTGAGCATCGGTTAGTGTGTCTACAGTCCCATTCCATGACTCTTGCTCTTTGAACACAACATCTCTGCTAATGATTGTCTTCTTTGTGACAGGGTTATATAGTTTGTAAGCTTTTGATTGCTCACTATAACCAGTAAATATACATTTTTCACTTTGATCATCTAATTTGCCTCTTATTTGCTTAGGCACATGTGCATAGGCTACACATCCAAAAACTCTGAAATGAGATACACTGCAAGACATACCTGACCATGCTGCTTCTGGAACTCTGTTCATCACGCTCTTTGTAGGAGATCTATTTATCACATAAACAGCACATGCAACTGCTTCTGCCCAATACTCATTAGACAAGTGTCTTGCTTTCAACATGCTCCTTGTCATATTCATGATTGTTCGATTCTTCCTCTCTGCTACACCATTCTGCTGTGGTGTGTATCTGGTCGTAAACTGTCTTCTTATTCCATGTTGTTTGCAGTACTCATGGAATGCCTTCGAATCGTATTCTCCACCACGATCCGATCTCAATACCTTGATCAGTTGATCACTTTGGTTCTCCACCAAAGCTTTGAACTCTTTGAACTTTGCAAAAGTTTCAGACTTCTGCTTCAAAAATTAAACCCAAGTCTTCCTACTATAATCATCAATAAAGGTGAGGAAGTAACAGCTTCCACCAATCGACTGTGTCCTCATAGGTCCACACAAGTCGGTATGCACCAATTCAAGTGGTTTCTTTGCTATGTAAGAAACTCCTTTCAGAAAACTTTCACGGTGTTGCTTGCCTAAGATGCAACACTCACACGTGCTAGCAGGTTCTTTGATGGGAGGTAGACCTCTCACCATCTGTTTCTGCTGCAATAATTTTAAACCGGAAAAATGCAAGTGTCCAAACCAAAAGTGCCATAACCAGTATGCATCAGAACATGCAGTTGTAAAAGAACTAACCTGATCATTGTAGTTCATAATGAGAGGAAAGAGTTTGTTCCTCGTCATCTGCACCTTTGCAATCAACTGCTTGCTTGGGGATTTGTCGTAAATAACACACTGTTGCCCCTGAAAGATAACTTTGTATCCTTTCTGCATCAGTTGACCAACACTAATCAAATTGTGTTTGAGTCCAGGGACATAGTATACCTCTGATATGGTCTTTGGCTCCCCCTGCTTGGTCACAATGTTGACCACTCCTTTTCCATCTACAGCCACAGTCTTGTCAGTCCCCAACTTTACCTCTGTCTGCACTGAGACATCCAAATTAGCAACCAAATCCTTGTTGCATGTCATGTGGTTACTGCAACCACTATCTAATAGCCAGACCTTATCAGACAATGCATGCATGGTGTTGCATGCTAGAAACATAGAGTTAGTATTTTCTGTACTAACATTAGCTCTCTGATTGCCTTGATCTGCAATCTTCTTCCTACAATCACGAGCATAATGACCAAATATATTGCAGTAATAGCACTTTACCTTTGATTTGTCAGACCTTTGATTGTTATGAAAGCTTCTGTTGCTGATGCTTCCACGTTGATGCTCATGATCATCTCGGCCATCTCTGTGACCGCCATAGTTGTTGCCTCGTCCTCTGCCTCTCGATCAACCTGTGCCTCGACCTCTTGAAATATAGACTTGACTTTGGAAGGTAGTTTCCAAAGTGGAATCCTTATTTCTGTCTATCCTTGCTTCATGCGATAGAAGGGATCCCATCAACTCATCAATTGTCAGTTTTTCCAAGTCCTTTGCTTCTTCTATGGCTGCTACCACAACATCAAATTTGGTAGACAAGGATCGAAGAACCTTTTCAATCACTGTTCAATCTTTAACATCTTCGCCATATATTTTTAACTGATTGATGACAGACATGACCCTATTCATGAAGGAATCAATGTCCTCTTTCTCCTTCATCTGCAGACTTTCAAAGTCTCTCCTGGTGTTCTGCAGTTTAACAATGTTAGCTTTCGCCATACCTTGATAGCTTGTCACCAGTGTGTCCCATGCCTCCTTTGCTGACGAGGTTATCATGATCTTTTGGAACACGACGCGATCAACTCCCTGCTGGATAAGAAGCAACGCTTGCGCATTCTTCCGCTTATCTTTCTTCCACTGTTCCCTCTCTGCATTACTGAGTGCTCGTTCTTTTGCATCATCTTGAGTTTCTGCAAACCCATACTTGACATGATCCCATACATCATGCGCTTTGAGCATAGTCTCCATTTTAATAGCCCACATATTGTAATATTTCCCATTGAAAGATGGAAGTTGTGGCTGAAAACTTGATGTGGCTATGTTGCCTCAAAAAAAAATTGTCTCTGACAAAGACCCTAAATTTCTCTTCTTTTTGTAAAAACTTTGCTAAACTCCTTTTTAAAAAAAATCTCTTTCAATAAAACCCTAAATTTTATAAAAAAATTCGTGTCCCTTCTTTTTATAAAAGTTTATAAAAACCTTCATAAAAAATCCTTTGATTTTTTTGTTTTATTTATATAAAAAATCTTTTAAAAGAAAACTTTATATAAAGAAAATCTAAAAAAATATACTTGTGATTAAAGCCCTTGTATGCCAACTATATAGATCCTAAATTAGTAGAAATTCTTTCAGTAATAATCACATGCAAAAGAACGTGGTCAACGCGTTTCAAACCAACCAGTGTGGTTCATCATCAGGACTATGGTTCATATATAGATCCTTTTAATAAATAAAAAGGCTCATTCACATCCACGTATCTTTTTGTGGATTTCCCAAAAAAACAAATACATCCACGTATCTTTTTGTGGATTTCCCAAAAAAACAAATATGGCCCATGGAATTCGAAAGGTAATATACAGATGTAGCTTTTCAAAAATAAAGCTTACTTATTGCAGTTAACCAATGTGTTGAGTTGTTCAACACGGCTTTTCTTTAACCTTTGCTGCATGTAATTTTTATTAAACTGGGTTCCGCACCCCCGATGAAAGGAAAACTGCGTTTTAAATTGGATTTTTTCAATGGTCAAGAGATATGAAAAGATTGACCCCTCTCTTGACAGAAAATTTCTGGATATGCCTGGAATATGTTCAGAGACTCTCAACCTGCATGTTAGCTAAGTTGTCAAGATCTCTTGAAATCACACGTTTAAACCGTGATCCTCCGCAGGTTCTGCACTAAAAACGCGCGGACCACGGGTAAAAAAAAAAAAAAATTGTGTAAAAAATTTTTTACGGCCTTTTGCTTTTGGCCTTCTCAGTGGCTTTGCTCGCCCACAGATCTCTGACTTTCTCACCTCTGATACCAATCTATTGGAAAGGCAGAGGATTCAATCACACAAATAACCCAAATATTTCACACACGAACAATAAGCTGTGTCTCTTCAATTAATCAATCACTCTGAATCATAAAACTGTTTGAATACAATGAACCCGTGAAGGGTATTTAATCTAATTAACATGCACACACTCTCACACACAACTGAACTTGATCAACTCGCTTAACTCACTCTCTAACTCACTCACCAAATCTGTAACTCAACTCAACTAATTCACCTAACTACTTGTCTAACTCCTGCATGAAGAAGTAATTATATATTTTAACAAATGAGAGAACCTTGGCATCCAAAATCACTAGAGAAAAAACTTTCTGGCAATGAAAATACTAAGATACTAAGAGAAGGGCACCTCTAACACTACGTTGTTGTCACAATTTCAACGTACTACGAGAAGGGCACCCGTAACACTCCCTTGTTACGATTTCAACGGAACAAATTGCTCATGATTCTAATGCATGGGTTATTTGTTATCACGAATTGCTATTCAGAGTCTTTCGGACACTTACTAAAGTGGTTGCAAGAGCATAATAATCCTATGGAGCAACATAATTATGTCCTCTCAATTTGTGCATGTGTAATATGGCAATCCAGACTTGGGATATTCCTATGTAAACTGGAAAGGGAATATCTAGGAATTCGATGGTCAAGAGATATGAAAAGATTGACCCCTCTCTTGACAGAAAAAATCTGGATATGCCTGGAATATGTTCAGAGACTCTCAACCTGCATGTTAGCTAAGTTGTCAAGATCTCTTGAAATCACACGGTTAAACCGTGATGGTATTTATACTTTCACAACACCGTGATGGTATGTATCCTTCATGGGGTTCCTTTGAGCTCTGATTTCTTGGCTGTTCACAGTTATGGTTCTTTTATTGTATGCTGATTGATCTTGGCTTCGTCGTTGTTTGATCTTTTTTGGTGTTTCTTGTTTCTGTTTAACCATTTTTTTATAGTGCTCTGTTCTGTTTTTTTGGTTAAAAATGCATCCTCCCTCCCTGTGACTAGGCACCTTTTGGCCTGTCCCTGATCTATGTAATTTCTCTTTTATATAAGGAAGAGACTTGTTTCTTTTCTTCTAAAAAAAAATTATACTTTCACAACACAGTTTCACGTTGTTAAACTTAGGTTATCGCTTTTAGATGTCTCAATTTTGACACTCAAACCATACCAGTATTCTTGATCTTAGTTTAAGAGCTATGAGTACGTAATCTTTCAACTTAGTTTCAAAACAGTTACACTTAATTTCAGCTTCTAAGCATATGATACAAGGTGACATATATATTTCTATGGAGCTCACTAGTGACTTCATCCTTTTTGAAATATGTGAATTGGTTTCAACTATTAACAAAATTTTATTGTGATCAAAATATACATATTAAAATATACAAATGTATTTCAACATAATTTAAAGAGATTTCCCTAACACGATTATTTTATTAAGAAAAAATCAACCTACATTGCACATACATATACATCATTTTATCTTCATTGAAATTGTGGTTTATATGTAGATCCAAGTTCAGTCTTTGTAATTGTGTTTATATCTTTGTAATTGTGGTTTATATGCAGATCCAAGTTTAGTCTTTGTTATAATGATTATTTAGAAATGATGAAAATGGTTATAGATCAATGATTTAATATTGTTGAATCCCAAACGTCATTTAGTTTGCAAAACAAATAATTCAAATTTGGATGTTTTGGATTCGTTTTAAGAGTTTGAGATTTTGCGCTGATTCCGAAGACATCAGAGTCTTAGTACTCGGAAACACCATGCTTAATAACTTTGAATCCATGTCCGTGAAGCGGAGGTCTGACGGTGGAGGAGAAGGTTTTCATCCCATCCACCAAGGTTCAAATCTCCATGGAGACATATGCCTGTTGTGTCTTGGTTAGAAGAGTAGGCGACCCCATAGTGGACTTCTCGGAGGCATAAGTTAATTGCTATTGTGTGGCTGCGCAGAGATGGAATGTAACGAGCAAATTGTTCAAAGCAATTTATTCAGTAAAAGTATAGTCCAAAGCAATTGCTCTCTTTTGATGGTTTTTCCTCTTATTACTATCCCTTGTTTTATTTTCATTCAATTAGTTTTGAAGATGGATTCTTGTTCGGATTTTAAATGTTTGACAAACTTTTTTAACATTGTGAATAATCTAGATTTTTTTTTTCAATATTTCCAGAATGTACTATACATTTGATAAATTTGATATACATAGCCTTAAATAAATCTGATCATTTGATCTTCTTTCAATTATTCAATTAGTGTTGAACATAGATTCTTGTTGAGATTCCAAATATTTACAAACTTCTTGTAACATTGTAAATAATCCAGATTCTTCTTCTTCCTCAGAATGTAACATTGTGAATAATCCAATTATTCTTTTTCAACATCAAATATTTTTAGAATGTACGATACATTTGATAAATTTGATATGATATATATAAACTTGAATAAATTTGATATAGCCATTACAGGTAGAATCAATTTCAAATTCCAACGCTGCGTATGCCTCACCTGTAAGCGTTGATCCCTGTGGCGCTACGAGGAATAGAAGAACGCCTTTTCTTCCGAAGAACTTGAACTTATGGGCGCTTCACATCTAAGTGTAGTGAGGATTAGACCCGCATTGCTCCTCTTTGCTGGATATTATCTGCAGAGTAATCTCCGAATTGTCCAATTAAAAATATACAAAATATTTTCAGTGCCTAGGCATATGAAATTTGGCTAATTGTAATCGATTTTTCTAATTTATGGCATGATTTTTGAGGTTTGTAATTACACAAAACATTAATAAACTTCCAAATCTATATCATTATCATTACCTTGATTAGGGTAGGGTTATTTCCATGTTAGTTTAAAAAATGTGTGGTTGTGAGTCCAACAGCTTTCTTTAACATAATTATGGATAATTTTGAAGGATAATTATTACATTAAAATTACTAGGCATTATTAAAAGTGATTTTTCAGGAAGTTTTGGAAGTGATGATTGATGTTATGTGATTCATTTCACTAGTTTCAATCTCACTCATTTCTTCACCTCTGTGTGAGCATCATTCTATGCAATGAGAGCTAAATAGACTATTCAAAAATCATGAGAACTTAGTTAGTTACTACTACCACTCGTAGAAATAGTCATAAATGAATGACTTAACACAATTGAATCCCAAAAATATAATATGTAATATACTGCACTGAGAAAACCCATCAATACTTACAAACCATGATATTCATGATCATTCTGTCATACTGTCCGAGTAAAACTGTACATAAAAAGAACCATCACTGTGTGTGAGTAAACTGTGGGTGAGTAGTTATACAACCCAAAAAAAGCTAAAGACCATTTATAAGACCAAACTGGTCGGAACAAGAAGACAGGTGATAGAAGAATCTTAGAGAAAAAGCATAAACATGTAATAATATCAGTGTTCGAAGATGTAATAAGATATATCTTTTAATTAAATCGTTGTAATAATACATGGAGTCAATGACTTCAAATTGGCCTGTGCAGGCCAGTTACAAATAACCAAAGGCAGAGACTCCATTTAACTGGAAATGGAGTTCACAAAGGTCAATTTCATCATTTCAAGAAGAACAACGTGACAACTTCGCAAAACATAGCCCATGTGTTTATTACACCCATTTAAACATTCTGCAGTTATACAAAAACCAGATATATATACATGCACAATATGCCAATCACCATTTAGTTGGAATTCTTCATTTGGCCATTAGTAGAATCTTGTATTTTGGAACGAGAGGACGACTTTCCCAGTGATAGAGCGGAAAAAATTCTTTGAAACGCAGAGGCCACAATGGCCGCCTTCACTTGCCCTCGTTTCGGTAGAGGCCTACTCCTTCGGCAACTTCTATTAGTGCATAATGACAATTTGCAATCCACAACCTTGCGATTGCTCTGCATATTTTCACAGGTTGTCTTCTCCATATCTGCTGATACAGGAATAAGAGGTTCTTTAATCTCTTTGCTATCGAGACCTGAAACTCTGGTAAGTCTACAGCCAATACGCAGCATATCAGAGGTTTTCACAGATGTTTTTCCCTATGGAGAGTCCAATATATGTTTCTATTTATAATCATAAATCCATATACAGACATCCTACATGATGAAAACAGAAACCCGAAATGCATAAACTCCTCAGACAGAGAGCACTGTTGATGAGGGAAGCGTTGTTAGAACCCTTTTGACTTCTCGTGAAGACAGGTTGCTGATTGGTGTTGTTGACCGATTCCTGGACACCATTCCTACTTTTGACTTCTCGTGAAGACAGGTTGCTGATTGGTGTTGTTGACCGATTCCTGGACACCATTCATTTCAATGTCTACAGGGATTAATAAGACGATTAACCCATTCAAGTTATGTAGTCAATGGCGTGAATCTTCAGGGATTAATGCGTATATTGCAGGGTGGACGAAATCCACAGAGAAAGAGACTACTACCAATGGTTGAAGGTGTCAGAACAGAAGAATAAAAGGGTGGGGTATAAGGTGTCGAGACCTTTTTAACGTATTGATAACCATTATGGAAACATTTGTGCAACACAGCCATATGAATGGCAAACCTTCACAGTACCATGCGGAATTACTATCAAAATAGGCTTTGCAATTTTGATTCAACATGGTTTTTTATTGTTATGGTCGGAACTGTACACAGCATAAATCCCTATCAAGGTTCTACACTGTCTTTATGGCAAAGTTCATCTCTGGTACTTTTGACCCTTGCAGGATGTCATTAACCTCAAAGTCACCAAACAGACAAATTTAACATAACATCAAAGTCAGCAAACATATAATAAAAAACCATGGACCCTAGACCCACATTGTACCATATTGTGAAAAAAAATTGAGGCACCATTATAGAAAACTCACCGTTCCAGTTTATGATTTTGACCAATTAGACTGAAAAACATACCAAAAGACCATTAGAAAACGTTAAACAGATAAAGTACCGCAAAAAAAATTAATTTACTGTTAAGTCACATTCATTAGGTCAGAATAACCAAATACAGTAAAAAAAAGTCATTTCCCTTGACTCATTGTGGTACAAGGTGTACCACTGTATCCTTAGCTTTGAAAAACCAGAACACGTGAAATACATCCATTGACTCGGACTCTAGAACTGCCATTAAGCGTGGGATAAAACAAGCATACGGAGCATTTAAGTACGTTAGAAAAAATAAATTGGGACCAACGTACCAGACATAGAGGGGACATAATAATGGACTTGACTCATGGACCATTCAAAGGCCATGTGAAGCCTAAATATAGACATTTTTCCAATACTTGTGCGTATAGCCATTTTCCCACTTTATAGCGATATTAAGGAATGAGGAAAGAAACGTAGAAGGGATCTGGCACAAATATGTTAGAGAGTAAACCGATATAATATATTTAATATAAGATCCTTAAAATATTATTTAAAGTATAATTTCATAATTAAATTTTGTGAAATTTTTTATCATTTAAGGCTTTCAATTAAATTTTGGTAAAGAAGGCATGCATAAGCTTTTCTTATAAAATTTAAGATAAAATTTTAAATATATCGAATAGAATTCTGATTTCAAAATAAAAATTTTCTTATAATAATTATTTAAATAAATTATAATGTTTGAAAAAATTAATTTAAATTGATTTTTTTTAAATGAATTATAATGTTAATTTGTTGTTTAATATTTTTGGAATTTATTGTTTTAAGAGTTTTGATTTATTCAAAATTTTAGGTGGATACTTCATCATTATTAAAAATAAGTTATTATTATTTAAAATAAATGAAATTTAAATGTATAAAAGAAAAATAAGAATTTCATATAAATAGGATGAGAAAAATGAGATTATTATTAAATAAAAATAATTTGATTAATTAATTAATTCGAAAAAAGATAGAAAATATTTTATTAAACAATTATTTATTTAATCAAACATATTAACCAATACATTAGTGCATCAATCACATAAAGATTGAACACATGATGTTTATGTGGAAACTCATACAAGAGGAAGCCATAAATTTTGTTTAGTTTTTAATGTAAATGTAAGTACCAGCTTTATTTACATTAGGATCTTTAGGAACCAACCTATTGGAGACACCACCCACTTTTCTTCGCAAACATTCACTTGATAGAAGCACAAAGTTCCACTCATTTATAAGCACCAACCACCTAATATTTATAGGAACCAACCTAAAGGATACTCCAATCCCCTAATATGCAAGAACCAACTTACTTCAACCACTCATATCCCTCTTACATATATTTTCAGAATCAGATTTGTGGCACCTTTATCATAAAATCACACTTACAACAAACTTTATTCTGAGACCAATTTTTTTCTCAATTAAGTCCTCAATAATTCAGATCTACAATATTTCTTTGACATAGCATCTTTAGATCTCAACCAGTCTTCCCTTTTAACCTCTTCACAACACCCCTCTACATACTCTATCTCAAATATGCAATAATTGGCACATTGCTTCTTCATATCTATGTTTCCTCTAATACTCCAAAATTTTAGAACTCATCAATGTCGCACTTACAATCTCTGCACTACACATCTTTTATTTCTCTAGCACCAATTCTGCACTGCACATCTTTGCTTGCTCTAGCCCCAATTCTTTTCATTTTGTGCCTAAATCTATTTATCTACGACAACACAACTCCCTCATTGCATTCATCATTGACTTCCACTTTTTTGCACCTCCAAAAGAGTCTCTCAAGATGATTTTCATGTGAACCTCACATCCCACATTGTTTTTCCTTTTTTTTATAGAAGCATAGCTTCAACACATGCCTAGTTTTGACCTATTTTTTTAATAAATTTAATACCCAAACCACTAGTTGTGACTTCACTGAGTGCTTAATATCTAGCCCCATGTGACTTGTGGTGATACCACATTCTCAATTGAATGTTATCTTATTTTAGGCATCACAAATCCTTTCATTGTGCTTAAAAGCCAAAGTTCGAGGTTGAATTACCAAGAATGATAAACCCTTGTGTAGAAATTACACCAATGGATTCAATTTGATCATGCAATGTACTAGAACAAGATACTTAATCCTTCTACAATATTTGCGGAATATAAATCACGATTGCTCAATCACATGCAAGTAAGAGAAAGAAGTAAATCAATCGCACATCACAAGATTTTCCTGGGGAAAGAAACCACTCAAAACCCCTCCATATTTATTGTATAATCAGCCAAGGAATCATGAAACAATACAATTCATGTGTGCTGACCACAACCTCATACACTCTACCAATTGTCTCACACTAATCTAGGCAAAATTGGACTAATACATAGCCAATTTCTTGCCCACCTTCAGCTTGCCTTGCTCACACAATCCCTAGGAAAAATAATTCCTATTAAATAGGAATTCCAACCTTCCTTGACTATGCAATCCATCATGGGAATCCTTTGACTTTATAATTGCACTCGGGAAATTCGATAATAATACAACTAATAGTTTATTTACCTTTAACCTTTGTCTCAACTAGGTCATCATCATGATTGACATGCATGCTACTATTAATAGTGAATCATTAGTTACTTGGTAGATCACTACTTGTGAATTAAATCTAATTTAATTCACTTGACCTTCCACTAGCTCATCATTCAGTTAGAACTAGTTAAACTAATTTTAACTCAATTAATTTGAGTTAAATAATTGCACTCACACCCCACTAGTGCTACAACTGCAACTAGACCCTGTAAATAATAGAATCACTCTACATGCCTCACCTTTGACCCTAAACTTGAAATTCTTGAGCTCACTAAGTCTATCACACATAGTTAACTATTACAAGTTGTTATGAGATCAGATTACAATTTATTTCTAATTTATTTAAAAATTGGATGCCCACATTAACACTAATGTGTCACTGAATTCCTCACTCATGTGTGACTTAGAATCCTATACTAGTATGTGGTGCATTTTCTTCTTAAATTTCAACACTCCCTCTCAACAAGAAAGGGATTATTAGATACCCTGATCCTGCCTCTGTGGTATTCGAATTTTCTCTTTGCAAGCGCCTTCGTCAAGATATTTGCATCCTGATCTTCCGTGGGAATGTACTGCAACAACATAATGTGCCTCTAAACACAATCTCTGAGATGGTGGTACTAGATGTCAATATGCTTGGACCTGTCACGGAATACCAGATTAACCGAGAGTTTTGTTTTTATTTATTCCTATTCTCCCTTTACCCCAAATTTATTCTTTATTTAAATTTCCTTGGTTCTAATCTCATTCACCACCTTATGTGAATTAGTAGGACTTTCATATATTGCTTATTTTTATTATTATTTTTTTGGTGCTAAGGGTGCTAAGTCAGTCATGCCCTTTAAGAAATTTCCTTCGAATTTCAAAGGGTGCCACACCTAATAGTTTATTTATGATGTTAAGGGTGCCAAGTCAGTCTATCCCTTCAAAAAATTCCCTCAAAATTCCAAGGGTGTAATGTCACCTTCCCTTCAAGCATCTAGTGGCTATGAGGGGAAAACTATAGACACAACGATAGAGACTATTATAATCTCTCATGTTTCCCATTATAGTGGGACCAATGGTGATGGGGATTAAGGAATCCACTTTAATATATGCCCCCCAGTAAAAATCCTCATAAGAAACACAATTTGGGACCTGCCCCCATGGAATCTTGATCTTCAAAATGAACCAACCCTTCCAGCACAAGTCATAGTGGGAGTGTTAGCGAGTGAAATCAAGGACAATGTCCCACCCCTCCCATCAAATTCCATCCATTTTTACAACCCCATCACCCATGTGCGAGGTGTCCCTCCAGGAAACTAACCTATGCATGCAACCACTAACATGTCATTAGAATTTATATCAAGATTCAAACTAAAATTTAAAATTACAAAGACAAAATATTCATTTCCATCAAACAAGATTTCATCGGCTCATCACATGCAAGTGTATCTAGTGGTTTCCTATCATACTTGATAATCATCAATAACAAATTTTCTCAGTGTTATTCATTGTCATAATAGCATCGTCAACATGACCTAGTCATTCACTTTTTTTTCATTGTAAACCATAACTAATGTAAGTAGCCAACATAAGGAACACATACATCACATCTATCATCATCATAACATCAATATAATACATACATATCTATCAAAGTTGTCATCATTGTAACATAAATTGAAAACATACATATCCATCAAAACTATCATCATCATGTCATCAATAGAGAACATACATATCCATAAATGCTATCATCATCATGATATCAATAGAAGACATACATATCCATCAAAATTATTATCCTCCTAACATCAACTAGGAAGCAAACATAACCATCGCATCCATTACTAGTATATTCAAGTGTATAGATCCTTAACCTGAGGTCCTCAAAGAATAATGTGTGATATTTAAGGCCAAATCAATGTCAATATCATATCAAGATAATTCAACTGGAGAAGGACACTACACTATGTCATAGTTTGGAGGCTCAAGTTCACATAACATTAGCTCAAGGTCAACTCCAACACTACTATATTATCTAACTCACACCTCATAGCTCCACACTATCCCAAAGCAGCTTGGTTGGATAATCCCGCTGCTTGGTTAAATTATAGTGATATTTATTTGGTTAGATAATTCCATAACCAAAGAAGCTTGTGCGAGATAATGTCATTGTCTTTAAGGAAGCAGTTGATGATGTGGCACCAAAAAGTGTTGTTGTGCTAGCATGTTATTGGAGACAAAAGTTACTTGATGGTTTCACACAAGTGATCCCATCTGTCCTGAGTTGGTATATCTAGATTTACTAATCTCCTGGAAACTTCATCTACTTTTATGTATCTCTCAAAAGTAGGCTTGTTGATGAAGAGATGTTTGATTTAATGTTTAATTATCAAATCTAAATCTAGATCTTCCAAAAAATCTTTTCCTGTCATAGGACCTTTAATTCCTAAAAACTTGGCTTTGTCAATGGCTATTGTTTAGAGCTTTCTGCATTACTCCTCCAAGTTGGTCAATTTTTCATTGGGAGCTACTAATCTAGGCAATCCCCTATGATTTAGTAGGTTAAAATTAGTGTGAAATATTTGGAAAGCAATGTCCAAAGTTTGACATTTAGTCTCTAATTGATTCAACATATTATACTTATGCAACACTTTTTTGATCTCCAAAATAGTGGGTGTTCTATCTATGACATTGATATGTTCCAATTCTGCCCTACTCTTTGAATTCAACACTTTAATCATGTTTGAGGCTTCTATTGGTTTCTGCTTGAATGTTGCCTTTTCTTGTTCAATGACTACTTTGCATTTGTTTATTAGTTATTCCTACTAAAAAATGATTTGTATGGATGGACATACTTTTGTCATTACTTGGCTTATTTCAGTCTAGATGCTCTCCTTGGCTTGGGCCAAGGTGTCTGCAATTAGAAGCTCACTTTCTAACTTTTGAACCTCTAGTGCTAATTTGTGAGATTTTTGCATCTCTTCCATGTACAGGGTTTCATTCTTTATCTTTTGAGCTTCTAAGTTTCTGAATTTCTCCATAGGATTTTCATTCTCTCGCTTCTGTAAAGTCAAATCCTGCACAAGCTTGGTTGGATCACCTGCTGATGATGTAGATTCCACTGTTGTTGATGAAGAGCTCGGCTCTATACCTACAACTACAATATGCACTGTTGAAATTGGGATCATGGCAAGATGAGTTGATTGTTCTTTGTCTTTCCTCCATCTTCTTTATCTAAATGTTCTTCGCAATGATGAGTTTGAGCATCTCTTCTCTATTCTGTTCACTCTCCTCTATTTCCTTGGTTTGGGGATCTTCTGTAGAAGGAAAATTTAGCTGTTTTTGAAGAGCTATAATATCTACATTCTTCTTCTTTAAAATCTCTTCTACAACTTTATAATCCTTGGGGTCATACCCAATATTTATCACAATATCTTCTAAAAATTTTAAATTTTTATCTTTAGCTAAAGAGGAAAGTTTTTCTATCTTCACTCGTGACTGTACATTTGACAAGGTTGTTCTCAACTTGGAAAATTTCATGGCTATGTTAGTCATGGTAGAGAAAAACATCTCTCTAGACTGTCTGTGCATGTCTATCTGATCTATGGGATGAATATAATTTGCATCAAATGAGAAAACTATTTTCTTATAAGTAGATGGAGATTTGGTAAAAGGGACTCGGGCTTGTAGAAATCCATCTACATCCTTCCCTTTTCACTGTAAAAATTTTTCAGCAACCTGTGCTATGATGTGGAAGTCTGCTTCCAAAACTAAATGTAAACATCGGCCTTTAAGGTTTCATCCTTCTTTTTTAGCTCTAAAAATTTAGAGAAAATGTTTTGATCACCTTGTGTACTGGTTCTAACTGATTGAATGATCTCCATAGGTTCCTGAGAAGCTGAAGAATATGATGGAGTATTGGGAACACTCCCCTTTGATGTTGTAGATACTTATGCATCTCGCAAATCAATAATCTCTGGCTCTTTTTGGCTCTCCTCTGCAGAAATAGTAAAATCAGTCTTCTGTTGAAGTATGAATTCTTTGGAAATGTTTACATAAGTTGATGTTTCTTCTATAGGCCTTTTTTTTGCTTGTCTTGCTTGTCTTGGATCTTCATCTAAGAATGACGACGAAGAATATTGTGCTTTGGATGCCAAGGCAGAGAAGGGGAAAGGAAAGAAATTCCATTCCAAATCTGAGTTCGATAAAGATGGCAAGAAGAGTGACATGTCTAGAGTGAAGTGTTTTCACTGTCACGAGCATGGACAGTATGCCACTAATTGTCCAGAAAAGAAGAAGAAAAATAAGGCTTTAGGATCTGCAACTGGTGAGGCTTTTGCCTCGTAATTTGAGCTTGACTTCTCACTCATTGCATGAATGGTTTCAAGTGTAATGGGATCGGTGTGGTACTTGGATAGTGGTGCATCCTTTCACATTACTAGAGACAAAGAAATTTTCAATAGCTTAGAGGATAAGGACCTCCAAATGCATGTCGAAATGGGTGATGAAGGGTGGTATAGTGCTACCAGGATTGGTATAGTTACCTTTCAAAGACAATCGGGTAAACCCTTTCTATTAAAATATGTAATGCATGTACCAAGCTTGAAGAAAATTTTAGTCTCAGTTACAATGTTGGAGGATAGAGGCTATGATGTTGTTTTCAGTGAAGGAAAATATTTTCTATGATACAAAGAAACAGGAAAACACAAGAAGATTGGGATTCGTGTGAAGAATCTCTATAATCTTGATGTAGATGGCTTCGCAGCATTGATGGGTAAGGCAGAAAAAGTGGTGAGTCGAGATGAGGGTGAGTTATGGCACAGGAGATTGGGCCATCTACACTTGGAGCCTTGAAGGTCATGCAAAAGATTTCTACGGGTATTCCCAAGGGTAATATTGCACAGTTAGACACATTCAAGGGATGTACTATGGGGTAGTATGCAAAGGCCACTTTTCACGAGAAGGAGAACCGAGCTTCGAAGATACTTGAGATTTCATTCAGACGTGTGTGGACCATTCTCTACTACTTCGACAACAAAGAATAAGTACTATATAATCTTTGTTGATGAATTTTCTAGAAAGTGTTGGACCAATTTTATGTAGAATAAATATCAGACATTCTCAAAATTTCTTGAGTTCAAAGCACTAGACAAGAAATACACGGGAAAGCATGTGAAGGCCCTTAGGAGTGAAAATGTTGGTGAGTACGTCTCCGATGAATTCAAGAACTTTTGCAGCAAAGAATGAATTCAGATAGAGTCGATTGCGCCTCATAACCCACACAGAATGGGGTCGCATAAATAAAGAACATAACAATTGTGGGTACAGCACGAGCGATGTTGCATGATCAGGGCCTACCGTTGCATTTGTGGGCAGAAGACTGCAACACAATAGTATTTGTGCAAAATCATTGTCCTTGTCAGATACTTGGCATGAGTACACCAGAGGAGGCTTTTACTGGTAAGAAACCCGATGTTTCACATTTTAAGATTTTTGCCTCCATTAGGGGAATTTTGAGGTCTGAAAAGGGCATCCTAAGAAAAATGTATAACCAAAATAAAATTTATAAGAACAAATAGGATTCAAGATGATGATGTCAACCATGGGGGATGATTCACCATTTTTTAAGTAAAAGGATAAAAGGATTAAAAAATAATAAAATAATAAAACTACTTTTTCAACTTGTATTTTCAACTTATCTCCCAAAGTTTTTTCTCAAATTTTGATCGAGAGTACTCTTTGGATGAAAAATTTAATTCCTCACCCAAGGAGTACCCATATTGCATACTTTTGATGGACCCTGCTACATGAAAAATGAGAAATACATTAAAAAATATGATTGCAATCACAATTTTCATGTATTTCTCATTTTTCATGTAGCAGGATCCATTGAAAGTATGAAACATGGGTACTCATTGGATGAGGAATTAAGTTTTACATCCAACGAGTACTTCCACTCAAAATTTAAGTAAAAAATTTGGGATATAAGTTGAAAATACGAGTTGAAAAAGTAGTATTTTTCTTTTTTCCCTCTAAAATTTGATGATGTAATCAAATCTTATTTTATTATTTCCACTATAATTTTATAATTTTCTTAGGAGGCCCATTTTAGACCTCAAAATTCCCCTAATGCATATGTTTATGTGTATGTGACCAAAGACGCTAGGAAGAAGCTTGAACGAACAACTGAGATTAGGATATTTGTTGGGTACACTGATACTCCCCACAACTATCAGGTGTATTTTCCAAACAATAGGATGATTGTTTTGAGACGGGATATAAAATTTGATGAGGAGAAAGCCATGCGATTGTCCCTTGAGAGGGAGCTGGATTTTCATGTAGAGGAGGAACTCTTGGTTCCAAAGAATGAATCTCAATATGTGGAGTAGCCACATGCGGAGGATCATGGAGTGGCAGATTCATCCACTAGAAATGGTAGAAGGCGCACCACGGAAGCTGATAGAATGAGACTTGATGCGGTAGAGAATGTCGGATCCCCTACTTCACTTCGCAGACAGAGACAGTGTCTAGACAGGTTTACTGGATACATGGCTCTTATGAGCAAGTGTATTGTGACAAAACCATCTTCCTTTGAGGAAGCAATGCAACAACCAATTTGGGTTGACGTTATGGTAGAGGAGTATGAATCCATCGTTAAGAACAGTGCATGGGAATTTGTCCCAAGACCAGTTGGAAAATCAGTGGTTGGATCTAGATGGATCTCAAAGGTGAAGCAAGCAGCAGATGGGAGTGTGGAGAAGTACAAGGCAAGATTTGTGACTCGGGGATTCTCAAAAGTTGAGGGGATTGACTATGAGGAGACTTTCGCACCCATCGCGAGGTACTCTTCCATTAGATCTATCATTTCACTCTCAGCACAGATGGGGTAGCGCATTCATCATATGGATGTGAAAACGATGTTTCTCAATGGAGTTATTGAGGAGGAAGTGTATAGAGATCAGCCAGAAGGTTTCAAGATCTTTGACAGTGATTCGCATGTGTGCCAACTCAAGAGATCACTGTATGGACTGAAGCAAGCACCTCGTGCTTGGTACACTCAGATTGATAGCTATTTCACTTGGTTGGGCTTCATCAAAAGTGAAGTGGATGAAAACTTGTACCAAATTGTTGTTGATGGTAAGCTCTTGATTATCGTACTTTCTATTGATGATCTAATTTTGACAGGTGATGAGCAGCTGATAACTTCTTGTAAGGAGGATCTTGCAAGGGAGTTCGAAATAAAGGACATGGGACTCCTTCACTATTTCCTTGGTTTGAAAATATGGTAGCGGGATGGTGAAATTTTTGTTTCTCAAGGCAAGTATGGCAAAGAGATTTTGGGTAAGTTTCACATAGAGAGTTGTAAACCCATGGATACACCTCTTACAAAAAATTTGAGGAAAGAGGATGATACTTTAGGAGAAGTAGTGGACGCTACTTTCTACAGGCATCTAGTGGGTTCACTGATGTACTTGTTGAACACAAGACTAGACATTTGCTAAGCATTTGACCAGCTGAGTCAATCTATGGTTAAGTCGACCAAGATCTTTTGGAAGGTAGGGAAGCATGTATTGAGATATCTCAGGGGCACTACATAGTATGGATTATGGTATAGATGGACAAATGGAGTGAAGCTTCAAGGCTTCATGGATGCAGATTGGGCAGGCAGACCATCAGAAAGAAAAGCACATCAAGAGGGATCTTCAGCATAGGATCAACAACAGTTTCTTAGTACAGCAAGAAGTAGTGATCTGTGGAACTTAGTTCAGTCGAGGCAGAGTACATGGCAGTAAGTCAGGCTGCATGTGATGTCATCTAGATGAGAAATATCCTATTTGGTTTTTTTGGTTCTCAGATGGATCCGACGGTGATACATTGTGATAACCAAAGTTGCATTAAACTTTCGGTTAATCTGGTATTCCATGATAGATCCAAGCACATATACATCTGGTACCACCATATCAGAGATTGTGTTCAAAGGCGTAATATGTTACTTCAGTACATTCCAACGGAGGATCAGGATGCATATATTCTGACGAAGGCACTTGCCAAGAGCAAATTCGAATACCATAGAGCAAGGATCAAGGTGGAAGATAATCCCTTTCTTGCTTAGAGGGAGTGTTGAAGTCCAAAAAGAAATTACGACACACACACTAGTGTGGGGCCAACAGGTCCTAGTGATACATTAGTGTGAAGGCAAATTTAATTAATTAAATTGGTGTAGTGTCTAATTTAATTTTCCCTTGATTAAATTGGACAATAAAATGGAATCTTACCTCATGATCACTTGTAATAGGTAACTGAGTGTGATAAAGTCAGTTAGCTCATGTATTTTGAGTTGATGGTGGTTGGTGAGGCATGCAAAGTAATTCTATTAGTTTAATGCATGAGTAATCAGTTAACTTAGTTAGGTGAGTTAGAGGCAGTTGAACTAGTTGTAACTGTTTGTTGCACTAGTGAGAGATCAAGTGAATTAAATATTATTTAATTCACAATCAATAATCTTCCACGCAACTGATGATTTACTATTAATATATGATACATGTCATTTCCAGTGGCGACCCAGTTGAGACAAAGGTTAAAGGGATGTTAACTATCATTTGTGCGATTAGTAGGTTGCCCGCATGCAACCATACATTCATTGGATTTCCAATGATCCTTGTGTAGTTTTGGAAGGCTGAAATTCCTAAATAATAGGGATTCCATTCCACATGAATTGTGCAAGCAAGGCAGGCTATTTAGAGGCTGAGAATTGGCTAAGTGTTGGTCGATCTTGTCTAGGACAGTGTGAGACAGTTGTGAGAGTGCAGGAGACTCTTGTGAGAAGAGTCAATTGTAATTATTTCATGATTCCATGGTGAATATACAATAGAAGATAGAGGGGTTTTGAGCAGCAAGATTTCCCAAGGAAATTATATATGTTGTAGTTTGATTTGATTCTTTCTTTGCTTAATGTGATAGGCGTTTTTGTTTATTTTCCCCAATTGATTTGTAGAAGGATTCATTATCTAGTTTTAGTACATTGCTTGATTGGATTGAATCCATAGATATACATATGTGCGTATAATTTCTACATGTTAATGGTCTCTGTAGTGATAGAAATTAGAATGTTTCCATTCTGAGCTACCACTGTCATTTTAATGGGATCATACCTGGCTTAACACTACGTAACTAGGTCAGGGAATTCATGGGTTTGAGGGAATGAATATAGAGGTAATAAGGACTCCTAGAGTTTGACATCATCCTGTTGGTCCAAACAATTTTGTTTTAGCCACAGGTGAAATTCATAGAGCTCAAATTCGCACTTTGTGTCTATGATCTTGAAATATTGATCAGCTAACGAGACATGGTTAAGATCGATCAGGGCAGAAACAGAATGGGTTTCCTCAGAGAATGGTTTTCAGTTTTTTCCCTTAGGATCCATTTGACCTACAGAGGAGAAATAAAATGGAAATGTGTTTGTTATGCTGGTAACAGATGCAGGGGTAGTCTCTATAAAAGAAATTATGTCTGAAAAAGTGACAAAATGGTGGAACTATAATTGGATTAATGTTCTTTGTAAATCTGTAATTCAATAGAAATAGTAAATGAATCAAAGGTGGTGCAAGGAAAGGGCTTCGTTTATTTACAGTGTGCTTGGATTACCGTTATGAGATTATTGTTAGAGGATCATGACCATGGAGGATAATGGTAATGAAGCGGTGGCAATGAAATCAGTAAAAAATGGTGATGGAGCAATGTAATGGGATGGAGAAAGGAAACGATAGTGGAGCAGAGTGTAACAATATTATACAAGTGGCATAATTTGATTCAAAATTTGGAAACGGTCATGGAGGAAAATTCAATTGATCTTTGGCGGGATTCAAAACCGTTGTCGGGAGGATAGTGGAATTCAGAAGGGTTAGGCAGCAGTAAGTGGTTTTGAGAGGAGGGGATGCAAAGTGTTGTGGGAGTGACACATAGGTAACGACCCGCCATTGGAAAACAACTTTTCAGACCCCCCCTCCCCAACCATTAATGAGAAATGGGAAAGGGGGGTGTGAAAAGGCTTCCCCGTCGTTGATCTATGTGGGGAAGAGATCTACCATTGATAGTTTCTCAATCATTAATCACAATGCGACAACATATCTTTGTCGCTTGCAGTCTTTAGATAAAATGAAATATGTGCTTTATTACAAATTAATTAACCGCTTAATGAAAACGATTAACATTTATTTAAACTTAATTTAACTTCTAATTAAATTTTTTGGCGCATTTAAACAAGTAGCCACTAAATCTCTTTATATGAATGCATAAATCTAAAAATTCTTGATAATGTTTAAACTATATGACCAAAAACAAAATATTTGGTTGTGGCATACTAAGAATCTGCACACAATTTTTTTTTTTTTTTAAATATTGAAACTAAGCAATTTATTTCTTTTATTTCTTTGACTCCTATGCCTAGCATTTTCAATCTTTTGCCTTCAATTTTTAGAGATTCTACCTAGAATTTTCTGATATAAATAATTATTTCGTCAAAAGTACTAATATTTTTTTATTTTTTGATCTATTCATATCGAAACTTAACATTTTTTCATTTTTTTCATTTCTTCTACTATGTCTAACTTATCAAAAACAAAAATGTTACAACAATGGATATAGATATCTAAGAGAATAGCTATGTCTCAAAACCAATCACTGGGATTTTAAATAGTGAAATGTTGATAAATTGAATTCCTATCGAATAATTAAACCCTGAATTCACTTATTTTGTGTGCATAAGTATAATTTCTCATGCATCCCTTTGTATGTCTAAGAGAGCACCACCTTTTCTCTAGAATGCGTTTTCCTGAATGCACCATGTGGATGTCACTTCAAAACAAGTTTCCTTTGCTTCTGGAAGGTCATTCCTAAGCTATCTCTTCAATATATCAAGGAGGAAGGGAAAATGGGCTCCACCTTCCCCTTCCACTACTTTCATTCTAATATGTATCAATTATTTTTATTGAACTCTAGTTCACCCCCAATCATACCTCATTAAAAATATTCCAAGTCATTGATATACTCATTTGCAATTGGTTCCAAAATTTAATTTGAATGGGTATGTATTTTTAAGGTATGCCAACGAAACAAGCAACATTAATGAGAATTTGATCCATAAGTTGTCCCTCTTTCCAGTTGTTTAATTAATTTTAATTAAAATAATAAACAAATGTTAAAACAAAGTTTCAACCAATTGTGGTTTCCCCATGCTGGTGTTGCAATTGTATTTGATAATACAAAAAGAAGGGGGAAAAATAGGTGATGTTACAAACTGCACCCCCTTAGCGTACCATTGTCCTCGTTGTTCTACAAACAATGAATAGCAAACAAAAATGAGATTTTTAGTCACAACTCTTTACATTTGCTTCCATATTAAAAAAAATGGGTACAATGCACTCATTTTATTTGCATATTCCCAAATAACTTCAATTGGTCCAAAGTTCTTACATTGCACCTTGACCTGCTCTATTACTTGATTCTGAAGCATGGTCTATCTTTGGTCTAGGATGCACAATGATTCTGGTTGGAAATTTCCCTTGGATTTCACCTATATCAGAGACCAATCAATCACATGATTAGTGTCACATATATAATTTTTAGGTAAGGATACGTGAAATACATATTGTGCCTTCATAGTGCCTCCTAACACTAGTCTATAAGCCACTTTTCACACTCTTTCCAAAATATAAAATTTCCTACATAATATGAGTGTTAACTTACCATAGGAACCCACTTTCAATGAGCTCTTTCTTTGTTTCATGTGGTGATATGCATGATATCCCACTTGGAATTATTTGTGCATTCTTTGTTGATATGCATAGCTCTTCTACCTATCTTGATTTTCTTTCAGTTTATGCCTAATACTAATTACTTCCTACTCCATTTATTTCAACAAATCATGTCCAATAACCACTATTTTACTGGTTCATACCATTTAATGGGGATGTTACAATTTATTACGTACAAAGCCTCGAAAGGGCTCTTCTTCAGTTACTCTTGATAGCCATTTTCTTTTGTAAATTCAATTAATGGTAGGAACTCTTCCCACTGATGCATAACATACATTCTTAACATGTCCTACAAAATTATGTTCACCTTTCAATTTGTCCATCAATATGAAGGTGATAATTTATGCTAAATTCTAGTTGAGTCCCAAATCAAGTACACAAATTTGATGTGAACTTGGCATCCCAATATGAGATGAGCTTCTTGGGTATGTCATGAAATTTGAATATCTCCTTCATGAAAATATGAGCTATGTATGAAGTGAGATCCCTTGTGGGTGGAATTAACAAGTATGAATTGAGATGTCTTGCTCAATTTTTCCAATACCACCATAATGTCGTCATACTACTTGGGTGTCTTGGGAAATACTGTGATGAAGTCCATGGATATTCCTTCTCACTTCCACTTAAGGATTTGAATTCATTGCAACAATCCTATTGGGTATCTAAATTCCACTTTAACTTGTTAACATTTCATACACCAAGCAATATATTCAACATCTTCCTTCTTCATGCCTAGACAATAATACATCTTTTTCATGGTTGTTATCGTTTTCTAATAACTAGGATGACCATAGTAAGGTATTTTATGGAACTCATTCATTATGACGTTCTTCAAGTCACCTATACAAGGTACATACCATCTATACTTAAACAACAACATACCATCATCAGTAAATTTTTATTTTTTGTTGAGTGCTCCTTTTATTTCTTGTTCTAAGCATTCCTTCATATGTTGAAAATATTCATCATGTTGTAATTCTTCTTTGATCCTTTCATGGTTGTGAATTTCAAAAGTATTCATACTTTTCAAGTGAGCTACTTCCATACTTCTTCTAAGCATTTTCTACTCTATTCTCCTTAGTAACCCTTGATATGCTTGATTTTGAAGTCAAATTCATTCATGAGAGCTAAGCATATGGAATGTCTTACATTTAACTTGGGCTAATAAAAAAAGTATCTCAACCCTCCATGATCTGACATCAACAAAAATTTTCTTCCAAGCAAGTAGTGCCTCCACATGTTTAGATAATTCACACTTGCTACAATTTCCAAGTCATGGGCGACATAGTTATTTTCATGCTCATTTGATTTTCTTTATTCACAATAGATCACATGCCCTTCTTGCATTAAGACTCCACCTAGTCCTTCCTGGCAAGCATTTGCACTAACTAAAATATATTTTTCTGGATTATTTATTCTCAAGATAGGTGCGTGGATGAGAAAATGCTTTATTTGTTCAAAGTTAGTTGTGCACTTTGATGTCCATTGGAATTTGACCCCTTTTCTATGCAAGGCTATTATTGGATGTCTAGTATTTGAGAAATCTGGGATGAATCTCTATTAATATTTGGCTACTCCCATGAAATTTCTAACTTCCATGAAATTGAGAGGAGTAGGCCACTCCATTATGGACTTGATATTTTCGGGATCCATAGAAACACCTTCCTTTGAGATTTCATGCCCCAAGTATGGAAATCGTGACTTAAAGAATTCACATTTGCCGATTTTTGCATGCATTTTGTGTTCTCTCAATAAATATGGTACTTCTTTCAAGTGGTATTCATGCTATTCTCTTGTCTTTTAGTAAATCAAGATATCATTTGTGAACACCAGAACAAACTTGTCTAAGCATTAGTTGAGAACATCATTCATTAAGAACATACATGTGGTTGGGGAATTTTTAAGCTTGAACAATAACAGCATGAACTCACAGTTCCCATATCTCATGTTGAATGTTGCCGTATGAATATATTTGTCCTTAATTCTGACTTGGTGATAGCAATATATTAAATCTATTTTAGAAAGTATTTTGGCTCCTCTTATATGGTCAAATAAATCATAAATTCTTGGAAGTGGGTATTTTTTCTTCATTGTAGCTTTGTTCAATTGTTAATAATCAATGCACAATCATAGCATACAATCCTTCTTCTTTACAAATAGATTTGGGGCTCCCCATGGTGGCACATTAGGTCTAATATACCCTTTTTCTAACATCACTTTAATTTGTAGCTTTAATTCTACAAGCTCTAGCATGCTCATTTGATATGGAGTCTTAGAAACTAGTACTAAATTGGGAATCAATTAAATGGAGAAGTTCATGTCCCTATTGGGTAGAAATCCCAGTATTTCTTCAAAAAATACAAAATTTCATTGTTTAAGATAGGGTGAACCTCAAGCCCAAGGTTTCTACCCTCATTCACACTAATAACTTGGATCATAAACAAGGCACACCCCTTTCGGATGCATTTTTTCACTTGCAGCACTAAAATATGCCTAAATGAGATAGGTTTTCTCCTACCCTATAGTATCTTTCCTTCACCTTCATGACTGAGGAACTCTAGTGATTTATTTTAATAGTCTACTTTAGTTTAGTGGGCTATCATCTATTCCATGAAAATTGAAATGCCATATGAATGCAATCGAAGTATGTTGAGATTTGTTGTTGTGGGCATGTTTTCCAGGTTTAAGTGGCATGATTCCACTAGCTCCATGACTCAATTATTTTCTCCCATGGACAGTTGAACCGGCCAACACTTGGCATGTGCTTTATTTTACAAGGTACAAGCTTCTGCAATTTGTAGGCTAATATAGCTTAAATTCAATCTTGAATCAATTAAAATCGAAACTAGTTGGTTAATGACCATACCTTCCACTTCTATAATTGAAGCTTGATGATCCACTTATTGCTTATCCAATGTTGCATAAATCTAAGAACATTCTAAACCACATTGGTCAATGTTGTTTCCTCTTGTACATTGTACAACAATATTTTATCAATATGAAGTTGACGGTGAGGATAGTCCCTCTGCAATCAGTTCCCTCCACACGTACAACATTGGAATGGTCCTCTCTTGAGACCCTTGGTCTCTTATCTCATTGTTTAGTACATCGATCTTTATTATAAGTGAGGAAATTTAATTGGAATTCACATTTGGAAAGAGTGGTGAAATTAAAAATTTTCCAACATTCTTATTCCAAAAGAGTTTTGATCCTTTTCCTTGAAAATTGATCGTTTCCTTCTTCTTCCAATTTTTCCATATCTCAGCATTATTCCTAGATTGATCATATCAATATTTAGTTTTCCAAATGGTGTCCTCTAATGTTCTTGACACGTCGAACTCGATCTTGTCTTAGATGAGCTTGTGGTAACCCACTAAGGTACCTTTTAATATTCACTTTATCATCTCTAATGTACAAAACATACCAAAACAGATCTAGAAAATGTATTGGTGTATTCATTTGTGATAAGTTTCCCTAGCTTACGCTCATGGAAATATTTAACTTCGTTGTCAAAGTACCTATCAGACAGGTAATTCTCACAAAAATATTTCTAAAATTTTCTTCATGAAAACTCCTTCTCTTCAATTCCCTTGACATTTCTCAAATCCTCCCACCAAATATCATCTTCCCCCTTCAAGATGAAATGGCTACTCTAGCCTTCATGTTTTTAGAGTAGTCATGTACTTTGAAGTATTTCTTCATTCCCATTAGCTAGGTTTTTTCTTCTTCATAATTCTTATTTTCAACATCAAAGGTGGGGAGACTCCCTTTTGGAAATCCTTCAGCATTAAGCTTTTATCACTCCTTTTTTGGTGGTGTATTTTGGTTGTAGCACTTGACAACTGGTCATGGTTTCTAGTCTCTCTTTCTATAATGTTGAGTAATTTATTTTCTTCATTGTGTCCTCAATCATCTATGTATGCATTTTCCTTGACTTACTTCCTTTTTTCTATTAGTCTTCAATCCATGTTTCTGTACTTTCAATGAATGTCACTTGTATTTGTGTTTTCCTAGATAGTTGGCACCAATATTGTATCCTTCTCCTTTGCAGATTTGATAATCTTTGAAAAATTATTGCATTCACCTCTACTTGCTTCTCTTTTTCTTTGACAATATTTTTGTTTTCTACATTCACCTTTATATTTTCCTTCACATCTTGAACTCACAGATTCATAGCTCCCTAAGATCAGTCTAAGACCTGGTGAATCCCAAAGACATGAAAGGTGTTTATTTGATCCCTTATTCATGTTGACATTAATGCCAACATTGTGTTTCCAAGATTCTCCCCATTTGGAATTGATGAAAACCTCCAACTACTCCATGAAACTAATGTTCAATCACTACAGTTGGTTGGCACTCATTCTCCGATAGTGGTTTTGTCACTCTCCTTCTTTGACATCAATGGAAAAGGGTGAGCTTTCTTCATTGAAACACCACGTTGAGACCAATAAGCAAGATCAATACCAATATATTTTTTGATGAAACTAGATTATCTTCCAACATATGCAAAGTAATCATGAGAAACCAAGGAAATGTGTTTCCACATGCCAACAAACCCAATACCATGATTTCATATTTGATGCATAAGCCCCCCTTGCACATATGTTAGGTTTGAAAATAGATCTTCATGTTGTTATTCATCAAATTTATTTGTTTCCTATGCCTCCTTTCCACATGTAAGGGGCCACACCTCATGGACCAAAATTCCACAACAGATCATGGTCAATAATAAGTATAAGATTACATGGCTTCATAAAGAGAGTACAAGGAGATATCAATGAAATTAAATGATTGCAACAATAATAGCCAACAACCAATACATGACTGAGATAACATTCATGACACTCACTCCAATGTATGCCTAATACCAATACAACTCCATGACCAAGACCGAATGATATTTAATGACATGGAATTATACTGTGAATAGATGGATACAATAATGATATCCAATCCCACACATGGCTGAAGTGTGACTCTCCTCTTTAATGCACAAGGACTTATGACTCTCTTTAACATATAATCCTAGAAAAAACAAATCATTCTCCAAATGCATGGTTGAACCAAAGACCATTAAATCACCATGGAAATGATATAAAAGTGCACATGGAGCTTGCACCAATGACTCCAAGATACCATACATGATTCACCTCTAAAATGCATGTTTGACACAATGACTCTCAACTATTGCATTGAATGATGAAAAAACAATGATATAAGGCTTCATGAATGAAATTATAAGGTAATATCTGAAAACCCATGTATATCTGGTACAAGTGACTTAAACCTTTCTCCAATTCATTCCCAAACCATGATTACACAACCAATGGACCCAATTGATAAAAAAAACAAATTACATGGTTATATATCACACATAAGAGTGCTTTTCATAATTGATATATATTTGACTTCTACTATGCATGCCAATAACAAGAGACTCTCTCGCTCTCCCATACATGAATAATGCAAGGATTTCTCAACCAACTAACAAAAGAAGTCATGAAAATCACATAGAAGGCTGATTTACATGCCTTTTTCACTCATCCTACAATGTATGATGCTTCTACAATAAAATGAATGAAAACAAGGTAAAAGTAACAATCAAGCCATGCAACCCTAAAATCATGTGTAGCTCCCCCTGAGGTTATTATACCTCCAGTAGGCAGGTTGATCCTGCGGACCTGATTATGCAATTAGGCTCATGGACACATCATATTGTTGCTTTTATTAATCCCCATTAACTCATAAAGTTGTTATAATGGTGCCATACACTACCCCTAAGCCTATGCATCTCTCATAAAATTTTGCAGTCTTTTATGAATAGATATATGATGTAACAATGAATTTCAATGGGGGTTGATCTCTCCTAATCAAAATATAAGAGGAAGAAGTTTTCCTTGATATCTTGCTTCTCCTCACTATTCCCTTTAACACATACACATTGTTTGGGGTCCTAATTCCTTTGGAAACCACTCTGTTTTACTTCTCTTTCTAATGCAACACCCTTTGGAGTTGAAGATCACTTCCCTGATTCCATAAACCATCTAACTCGTGCTAAATATATTTTTCTTCAACCCCTTAACTAATAGCACATTATCTGCATTGTTCTTCTCATCTCCAAGACTAGCCTTTCCTTTTCCCAACACCTTAACAGGTGTATTGCTTCGAAGAATACATGACCATATTTTTCTTCATCAAGTAGAGGAAACTACTCTTGTCCCCTGACGTATGATGCAAACAACCATTAATCATGTTCAATTTGTCACCATGATCAAGAGTACATAGAGAAATGCCACACTTGAGCTATTGCTCCTCCTTCTTCTTCCAAGCTATAGTAGGTGTCCTCATGAAATGCACACTCCTCTTATTTTCTGCTAGGCCTATTCTGCTTCATCTACTCCTTTTTTCGAATATTCCTTTAGGAACCGAATAGCATCGAATATCTATCCATGTGACTGAAATTATGGCATGCATAGCATCTCACATTACCTATATATGTGGCTAGAGGGTCAAGTCTACTGCTTCTCATACTAGTTTTCTTCATTAGATTTATTATTCCTCTACTCCATGTGTTAGATCTATAATCCAATGCCTTATGGCCAAAGAGGTTACATGAGAAAAAAAATCCATTAAACAAACTTGTATACATAATGGGTTGTAATATGATTGGCTATCCAAACTACTAATTGGATATGAATATTTTGCTCCTACAATTGTCTTCTGCATGTGCATAATTATGCCAAGCATAGTGCTCAGCATCATCCCTCAAAGGAGAAAAGGGGTTTTGACTCCTTTTAAATCTAACAAATATTCTCAACTTGACCCTAGGAGAAAATTATCCTCTTGACATAGGTGCTCCATTTCTTTGTTGCTGGTAGATATGTTTCCTGCTACCTTTCTTTTGTATCTTGTCGGTTCTCTTTTCAACTAGAGGCCTTTTAGGATCTAAATTATTCTTTGCATGTGCTTGTGGGTTAGACTCTCCCTTTTCAAAACCAAGATTGGATATTATCATGGGAGATATTTGGATCTCAAGCAAATTTTCCAAGGCTTGGTACTCTTCTCCATATTTAGCTAGGTGTCTTTCTATTCAAGTTGCTTTTTCAATGAGACCACTTCAAATTCAATATTTTCAATTTGTCCTTCTCTCTCCTTCAATTGGTTTTCCTTCACATGTTCAACTCTTATATTCCTAGCTCCCTAAGATCAGTGAAAGACCCAGTGAATCTCAAAGACATGAAAGGTGTGTATTTGATCCCTTGTTCCTGTGGGAATTCCTACATTGGATAAATTGGTCATTCCATTAATAAAAGGATTAAGGAACATGAGTATGACATAAAACATTGAATGAATCACTCCTCATCCTTGGTGGAACATGCAGAGAATAATAAGCACCACATTAGTATTGAGCACTCCTAGGTCATTACTAAGATTGATCACTTTCATTATCGTAAGTTGAGGGAGGCCATTGAAATTGAAGAAAGGTCCAAGATGCTTAATAGAGATTATGGTTGGAATTTCAGCCATTGTTGGATCCCCTCTCTTTATTCTTAGGTTTCCTCATTTTTATGAGTAAGAGTGTGAGTATAGCCCCCTCCCCACTTTTTTTTTTAATAAATTATAAGTTTCTTTTATAATTCTAATCCCTTTATAATTCACTAGTTTTTTCAATTTATTTGATTTGATTTTATCCATTTTTATTGTTTTATTAAATTTTATTTTCACCTCTTTATTATTATGATTCATGTTTATATTTTGTTTCTTATTTTATTTGACTGCCTTTTTTTAAATTCTGAACAACAGTTTCTCTCTAATTCTCTCTTGTTATGTGGTATTATGTTACCTTTGGTAAAATTAAATTTTTTAATTAATTAATTAATTAATTAATTTATGTTTATTTTTATTTTTTTACTCAATTTTCCTTTAATTTTTTTAATAATTTTCATTTTTTATGGTTTTTTCTTTTATTAAATTTGACTTTAATATTTCAGTTTAAATTTCCTTTTAACTAAATAATACCTTAATTAAATAAATAATTCTCTTTTTATTTTTTTACTTTTGTTTAATTTCATTTATTGATTTTAATTTTCCATTTCTTTTTTAGAATTTTTATTCTGATGTTTTATTATGTTCCTATTTAAAGGTTTTTTCTTTTATTTTTATTTTTGGTTCTAACGTTTCTTTGATTTTGATTAAAATATTTTCATTGTTGTGGTTAGCAGTTACATCTTTATTATTAAATAATAGATAAATTAATAAGTAAATTAATAATATATTTTGACTATTGAGATTAGTCGTTGCATTTATACTATATATTAGTTCTCTAATTCACCTATCCATCCATGTCATGATGATGAACCATAGTAAGTGGTTTGAAATGCATTGACTTGAAAATTTGTATGTGATTGCATCCAAAAAATATTTTTATAAATCATTAATCATGGAAGCCTGCATTCTGAGATCTTCAACTCTTTTCAATTTTGTTAACTGGGTCCTTAAACTGATAACTTCTTCTTTGAGCCTAGTTTCCTTGCCACGTAGATCTACAATAACTTCTCTTGATATTTGTGGGAATTTGATAGTCTACTAACCTCAACAAATATTTTCTCTATTATATCCATCGTTGAGTCATATTCAACTTGCAGAAGCATGAATCTATCAAAATCATCAACTTGGTTGTTTGACTATGCAAAACAAACATTAGATCCATCTAATGTACAACTCAAAAGTAAATCATTGACATTTATACCTTTAGGTTTTTTTTTGTATGGGATTTGGTTCTCTTGTACCTCCATTTTCTTATTTACTCACATCATCAGTTGAACCATTCACGCTAGGAGGGTTGGTATTCTTCAGTTGATATTTTTGCTTCTTAGGAACCTTTTTTTTATTCTTCTTGATCTTCTTCTCAACCTCTTCAATGCAGCTAGCACTTTCACCTCCATAAAACACCTGCAATTGGTACCAAATCTCCTTAGCATATTTTATATATGTTATATTCTCCATATCTGCATTATGGAAAATCTCATATATAACACATCTCGCTTGGGATTTCGTTACAACACTTTAGCTAGTATAATATCATTTCTGCAACCTTCACATGTCAGTTTCTAAATGTCATATCAATAAGATAAAACCGATATCTGACCTTTTCTTTCCATACCTCGTACTTTGAAGTAGTGAAGACAGATTCTCCTTGAGGACTCATCCCAAAAATTAGAATAAAAACAAAAAATTAAGAAAGAAAATCAATGTTTTCACCTGGATCCATTTTCTAGTGATTAGTTTGCACGCTTGATAACAATGGGGATGAATCATTATTATAGTGATGGATCATTTATTTCAACTTTTTGACCCTTTTCTTACACAATAATTCAGTCATCAACTGACTAGCAAAAAAACAAAATAGAAAATATAAACACAACATAAACCATGAGTATCAATACATCTGCACAAGTAAGTCATAAGTGGAAAATAAGATACATCACACATGAGAACACATGATATAAGGTGGAAAAACTTTCGAGAGAAGAACCACCATCCACTTTTATCTATTTCACTCTTCTTATTATTAATCAAAATCTTTATTTTACATATATATTGTCCACAACCAGTGTGCCAGCCTCAACTTGCTATCATGTGAGAAAATATTTCTCTAGGCCATTACGTATCGAAATCAACCACTTCTTGAAACCTATAAACCACCATCTATTGAAAGCCACCATTCCCATGACTTTGTAGGCCACCACTTGTTGGATGACCCAACACCCAAGTCTTTCCATCCATCACTATATGGAAGCCACTACTCACAATATCTCATGACACTACAAGAAGGATGTTACTAAACCAAGCCACCATTTCCTTCACTGAAGGCCCCAACCTTCAAGCTCTCATGTGGACCTCGTTTCACAATGTTTCATACTAGGATCCACCTAAATCAACAAAAACAATTCTGGGACTTGTTTCATCCCATTTTCATGTTGGACCCACTATGACTCTAATCTCATCAACAATACAACCTCAATTTTCTCAAATCTACTCATGCAATCAACATATCAAACTTTGGATCAAAATATAATCAAACTTTTCACTCAAACCCTATTAGCGGAAAACATCGCACTCACCCAATACGTACTCAAACAACAACATCAATTTTGACTCAAATACCCTAGTACCAATAACTCAACACCCTAACCAAGGGCATATGAACAATAAGTAAAAAATACAAGGCTTTAATACAAGATAAAAGGAAACATAGTGGCTTTAGCTACACTGAAAATATATCACCCTCCATACAGTAGCTACACCAAAAAAACTACAACAATGCATGACAATACATAGAATTTATAGTTATGCATATATTGGAAGCCATACAAAACACAGTATCATATGTCACCCCTACAATCAGAAACATGGCAATACTTTGTCATACATAAAGATCACCCATTGATCTTTGATATTCTACTCCTATGTATAACAATCCTTCAACACTCCATTCACGCCCTGACGATCTATGCAATCTCTGCCCCCTTCATTCCTGGTTGTCAAAATTCTCAAAAATCGTCATATACTCCATACATGCTAGATCTATGGTTTATGCATCAACACTCATGCTCAACAACCAATCTCTACATATATCAAAACTCTAGACACCAATCTCACACCCTAACATTGGGAACTTCAATCAATGTGTAATTTGCATCCATTCACTATGATCAAATCTACAATTATAACATCATACATCCTTCACTCAAGGATACGCTGTTATAGGTGTATAATTTTAGCTCCAAATCATGTAGAAACCAACCTAAATTAGATCCATAGAAAAGAAATTTAAATCTACCTAGTTACTAAATTGGACCACCTCAAACACAATGAATACAGTCCACTTCTACTTTGATGACCAAATAAATCCATTAATCACCTTGGACTAGATCAAACGTCTCCATTGAATTCAAAACCTTTGGAAAAATCGATGGGAAAACCCATGGTATTTTATTTTACATGCACAACCTTCGTCGATGCATGTTTTTTCACCTACAAGACTAAGGACACGGGATATGAAATTATAATCTAGGCTTCCTCCATGAATTAGCAATGGAAAATATAATTTTTTCCCTTAAGGACATATATTTTCAATGGAAAATCTATTTTTTCCCCTAATTTAGGGAAAATGCAATTTTCTTTAATCAAACCTACAACACCTAGTTCAACCCTTCTCCCAACAACATGCCAATCATCATTAGCAAAATCAACACTTTCTAATTCATCATGCAAAATCTCATACATTTGTTAACATTAATGCCAACATAGATTGACTATCTCACAAGGTTGACATCAAATCCAACACTATGTTGCCAATAATATTCCTAACATTGTAATTTATAGAATAAAAGTATCTTAGTAGGTAATAAGGCATGTTTATTAGCCTTTGTTACCTTAGATAGATTAATAGTTTGAAATGATACCAAAACAGAAATTTGTTTCTCCCCTTGCATGTGAAGTATTTCTACACAAAATAAGTTACTTCTTGCAATGGATGAGGAAAATAAATTATATGAAATCCTTTTCCCCCATCCCTCACAATTTTTCCTAACATAAAAAGTCCATTTTTGCCTATGTTAGCAAAATTTCTATGTGAACCAATGTTCACTAAATCAAAGTAGCCATGTAACCTATGTTATCATCTCCTATGTGACATGTATTTGAATCCTTCACACCATGACAATGTACAATATATAGAATTGAGAAAATTCAAGGGAAATGGTACTATCAAAACCCTATAATTGTTCTAGATAACAAGTCACCTAAATTTTGTAAGATTTGAAGCACCTTAGTGTTGATTCATAATTATTCCAAGGTGAAGGGTTCATAATTACCATTAGAGCCACCCATTGTAGCAAGATATTTGAGCATGAGTAACATAGTGATGAAGTAGAAGTAATAGCAGAATTTTAACAGTGGCAGTAATAGTAGCAACACAAAATATTACCAGTAGTAGTAATAGTAATGGCTCAAGACATTATATTGAAGGAGATAGGGGCTTATGATTTTTACCAAATATGGTATGAATGTTGAAAAAAGGGTAATTTCAAGTATATTTGTGATATGATGGGAAATAATAATGGTTCTTATGAAAGATGTTAAGTATAGTAGTAATAATGACAAAAATATCGACATTATAATGGTTAGGCCACTTCCCCCACAACTAAAGTAACATGTCATCCTTAACATGTTGACATAATATGGGAAGATACAGAATGACCATTTTTAGATGAAAAGAAAGAAATGTACGATTGAACTTACCCATGGTACTCGATCGTGATGATGGCCACATCAAAGAATATTATCTAGAAGTGGATAGATATGGGGTGCATTAATTTTATCGAGTGGTAGCAATTGAAATGTGTCAATCCAAAGATAAATAAATAAAGGCATATGAAACATAGTAATAAAAAACTGAAGGTTGGAATGGAAGGTTCCAAAACAATCATTGAGCTAAGAAGTGCTAGAGGAATCAGCAACATTCGTTGGATGTTAAAGAAAATACTATGGTTTCATAGAAAACTGGCCTAATTGATTTGTAACAAAAAACCTAATGGGGTTATAGAAAACATCCAAATGAATCTATAATAGATGGATTAGTAGAAGGTGAAGACATGTTGGTTGCAATTGAAAAGCATAGTGATATTGAGAGGAATGGAAGTATAAGGATGATTTAATGGAGACATAGTAACTAAAATAGGATGAGTGAATGGAAGTGGAGGTGTGCAAATGAGATAGAAATGGAAACATAGCAAGAAGGATTTGTAGCAAGTGGTAATAAAAATTGGTTTTGCGACAAGTGAAAAGGAATGATTGAAAAGGAAAGCTATGGTAAAAATATTGAGGATAACCTACAAGGGAAAGAAAGTTGGCAAAAACTTCTTCTTCTTTGAAAATGATGAAAAAACCAATTTGTTGTAGGTACAAGTGGCATGGCCATTGTACCAAAAACCTCCAATTTTGAACAAGTAGTGAGATATTTAATGAAAGCATATTTGGTCAATTGTTTTTGGCGTAATCTAAATCGAAGACCATAATCCATGAGAAATATTAGTCTTCATCAGTGGTATGTAGCTCTACAAAACCATTGGCATACACATTGACAATCTCATATGGTCCCCACCAATGAGTACAAAGCTTTCCCATATAATTTTTGAATCTTGAGTCATACAAAAGGACCCAATATCTTGCCTAAAAATTCTTTTCCTTAATGAAATTTTCATACCACCTTGTTCTCTATTGTTGAGAAAGAGAGATATGATATAAGGAATATTGAAAAATTTCATCCAATTTATTGATTTGTTTGTAGTGGTGTTTTTGGAACTCTAAGTTTCAACCATGTGATAGTGTAGTTCTTAGTGTCTTGACTTCAAACTCAATCAGAATAGTACACGTTTACCACAAAAAAAAAATTAAGGTGTGAAATTGATGATATTTCACCAAGTGGTATAATAGGCCCATAGAGCCTTTAGAAGTATGTTCGCCTAATATTTGTGATGGATATGCATAGTTTTGGTGGTAATGGACTCCATAAATCTATTGGTAACTATCACCTGGCCACTCGTTGGGACCTGGTAGTGGTGTAGAAATCCTAATTCAAATTTTTTATTGACTAGGGATGGAAAAATAAGTTTGGAAGTGAATTGACTCCCCTGATCAGTAATAATCTCTCTAGCTACATCATAGTGAACAAGGATATTCTCATTTAAAAAATAAAATTGATTTCCTATTCTATAGTTGTTGTAAGTGCTTTATCTTCAAGCTATTTGGTGACATAATTGATGCAAACCAAGATGTGATATTTATACTTAGATGAAGGAAAGATAATCCCCACAAAATTGAGAGCCCACTTTTTAAAATACTCCACCATAAGTTAAGTCTGAAGTGGAATTTCATCAAAACAAACCAATCATCCCATTCTCTGGAAACTGACATAGCTTCGCACATATTTCTTGGAATTTCGATAAATGTTGATCCAATAATAGCCTAGTTGAAATACCTTGTGCCCATTCCTTTTATCAATAGGGTGTCCAAAAAAGGGTCCATCATGATAATATTTTAAGATATCATCAATCTCATCCTCTTGAACACATGTCAAATTATTAGATTTGGCCCTATGTGAAATACATAACCTTGAACCCAATAGTACATGGCATTGTACTTGATAATAATTTGTGTATTTTGGTGGGATATGTGCAAAAATATTTCCTGCAACCAAATAGTTACCAATATTTGTAAACCACAATGTGTGAGAAGAAAATGCAAGCAAATGTTTATAAGTAAAAACATCATTGATAGGGGTAGCATCCCCATCATTAGTAAGTTAGGAAAGGAAGTCGGCAATCATATAATTTCCATTCTAGGCTTATTAAGGATAATGATGTCAAACTTCTGTAACAATAGTAACCACTATGAAAATTTCATGATTGGAATCCTTCTTCTGCAACTGGTTAATTTTCTTCTATTTTGTTTTATAACTGAACAAAATTATTTATTGTTTTCTACGATAAATAACGAAACTAGCACACTGCAGTATTCACAAATATAAAATGTTGCGGAAACAAAATACAGCGTAGGAAAGAAATAAATACACACATTTGACACCATTATTTTTGGAAAATGTTCCTACAAAACCCAATGCTGTAAAATCTGTGTAGCAGCTAAGGGTTTTTTTTATTATGCGATAGTTTTTTACTACAATTTTGGATGCCTTACTGGAAATATGATATAGAGAATATAACTAGAAGAAAGTTAGTGAGAAAATAACCTGACATTATCACTAGTGATCCGACACTGATCCAGCCTCTGAATGACTAGCCCCATGCTGCCTCTGCACAGTCATTGCGCTACCTCTGTGTCACAACTGATAGGTACTATGTCACTTCCTTGGATGATCAATCTTTTGGATGGAGCTCCAATCCCTGACCCTCAAGTATCACACCTCGGCTCCTGACACTAAATCGGGACTACTCCTCAACAAAACTGCGGACCTCCTCTCAGGCTCCGTGATGCCTCAACGTGCCTCTCTGTTGCCTCTATAGATCTCTCTCAGCCTCCTTTATGTTATATTCACTGAATCAGGAAAATATTCCACCGGTTGTTATCCCTTCCCCTCACTGCAAGAAATCTCTTGATCACTTCTCTGACAACTGTTGAGCTACTCTCTTGAGAAATCGATCTCTTGATCTCTAATTCGATGTGTCTTCCAAGTGCCTATAGAGCCTCTTCTTATAATATTCACATTGAACATTCAATGGCCCAGATTAATTCCTATTCAATGGCTCAAATCATCTTGACTCGATCTTCGTCTTTTTCTAGAATAGTCACACCTAGTTTCATTAATACCCTTTAATTATTTTAATTTCTTAAGTTTAGACTTAGGAATCCATTAAAAATAATCAATTATTTTAATAAAACTGTCTCCGGGTGGAATTTCCCAAAACGATTTTTCAGTCTTGGAGGATGCATGTGTCATAGCCTCCCTGCAAATTTTGAGGCTTATAAATCACCAGTCCCTATTAGCGAGGAATGTGCTCTAGTAACGCAACCTGCTGAAGCATCACCCTGAGTCTGTATCATCTCCCTTTTCTTTGTTGATGTCTAAAATCACTGCCCACAAACTACTGTACAAATGCTGCATTTTTTGTTGTTGCTATCTCTGCATGCTACTGCCAATTGCATCTGCACTGGAACTATGTTGTTTTTTCAACATAAAAACATCCAAAATACTGAACCAAAGGTGTTCAACATGATGCATTTGTCACTGGAGTTCTGAATGCTACTTGTCTTTGTGTTGACCCTATGAAGCCTCAACATTATTGTTGACTCTGCACTGTGCCAACTGCATTACTTCTAACTCTTCTCTACGCTGCTTAGTCTCTAGCGCTCCTAGACACTGCAACTCTCACTCTACCACTCCTTTGCACCAGCTAAAATTGTTCTATCCTACTATTTCTGATATGGGCTCCCATAACAAGGAAGTGATCCGAGAGGTGGACTCCTCAAGGATCCTGCCCATCCATATCTCTTTGGAACTACAGTACTAGATCACCCCACCTCTCCTCCAGAGGTATGTGGGAAATCATGGATGCTTGTTTATCATGTTTATCTTCCTTATCCTTCTTTCTGAGAGGAAACTATGTAACTCACCACACCCTAAAATTTTTATCTCCTATATGTCTTATTTCTACCTCTGCTGCCTCTTTGATCCAAGGGTTTCATCCTCCTCTTCCTCCTTGGGCTTTGTCCCCCTCCTGTTGTTGCCATCTAATTCTCACTTTTCTAAGTCACGCCTCATCTCTTCTTGTTGAAGAGCACCCCACATTTCTTCCCAATATGGTAATGTTTCTCTGCCCATGATACTTTGGATGAAGACTTGTCATTGTTCTAAGACATAATTCAGTGCCAATATCATTATATTCATAGCCTGAGGTGTTGACCCTATAGCTATTAGCTGATCCCAAACTTCCTGAAGCTTCAAAATTAAAGGATATATGCACTCTCCCTTCTGCATCCTTATGGATCTCATCTTCTCCTCTAAGTATATATTTCGTTGCTCAAAATATACCTAACACAATGTGGCCAATGCATCCCACATCTCTTTGTTTGTCCCTTTTCCAAATATGTGACAAACAATGTGATCCTGAAATCCATCAAGGATCAATATCTTGGCCTTCGCCATATGCTTCTTGTAGGCTTTCAATGGATCCAAATCTGTGGGGACGGCTACCACATTATCAATAAATGATTTGAGAACATGCTCATATAGAAGGAAGGAGATCCTTTCCTTCCAGATCACATAGTTGGAGGCACCCTCCAAAGGATCGTTATCTCTCAACCCAGTTTTTGCCATGATGCCTAAAAAATGTCGAAGTATGCCTCTAACACTGTACGAAACTGCTGACTGGCGCTACGCACTCCCTGCCAGAGTGATAAAAACTTCTCTCGACTACTTCTTCTTATGTGTGGGAAATTAGAATTTCCGGGCAAGAAATTATCTGAGGTCGGAAATCCTTCAGTGTGCTCTTCTTCCCTTTTGATGCTTTTCTGTACTAGCAACTGCTGCAAAAAATCCACGTACCAGCTGAATATATGATCTACACTGAATTTTTTGTGTTAATCCATCTTCCACTGACAAATCGCAATCTACAAAATCTTCTTCTCTGTCAACTCACTTAGAGAAGGATTTTTCCATGAAAATCTTACCCTCCTGGCACTGGACTGCACAGGCCTTTTAGGGATTCTATCTACTTCCTATGCAGCTCTTCGAGTTCCCTCTTTAGCTTTGCTTCTGAGCTCTTCTCTACTTCATCTGCGCTCTGATAGCATATGAAAATTCCACGATTTGAATCCTTCTATAGCAACTGGTTAAGCTTCTTCTATTTTTTTATAACTAAACAAAATTATTTACTGTGTAGCCACTGTGTTGCCTCTGCATCACTCCTTTGGATGATCAATCTGTTGGCTAGAGCTCCAATATTTGATCCTCTAGTCTCACACCCTGACTCTCGGCACTAGATTGAGACTTCTCTTCAACATAACTGTGGATCTCCACTAAGGCTCTATGCTACCTCAGCGTGGCTCAACACTGCCTCTTTGGATCTTTCTCTGCCTCCTCTGCATTGTATTCAAAAGAACAAGAAAATATTCCATCGATCGCTATCCCTACCCCTCACTCCAAGGAATATGTCGATCACTTCTATGACAAATGTTGTGCTGCTCTCTTGAGAAATCAATCTCTTGATCTCTAATTTGATGTGTCTTACAAGTGCCTGTCGAGCCTCTTCTTATAATATTCTCGTTGCAAATTGAATGGGCCAAATTAATTCTTAATCAATAACTTAGATCATATTGACTTGATCTCTGTATTTTTCTAGAATATTTGCACCCAGTTTCAATAATACCCTTTAATTATTTTCATTTCCTATAACTCATATCATATTGAGTCGATCTCTGTATTTTTCTAGAATATTTGCACCCAGTTTCAATAATACCCTTTAATTATTTTAATTTCCTATAAATTAGATCATATTGACTCAATCTCTATATTTTTCTAGAATAGTTGCACCCAGTTTCAATAAGACCCTTTAATTATTTTAATTTCCTAAGTTTAAACTTAGGCATCCATTAAAAATAATTAATTACTTTAATAAAATTGTCTCCAGGTGGAATTTCCCAAAACGATTTCTGGGTCTTGGAGTATGCATGTGTCCTAGCCTCCCTACAAATTTTGAGGCTTAGAGCACATCTAATGCTACCATAAATCAACAACCACTTGGCCACCCTACAATTAGTGATTGATTTATTCATTAAATATCGAATGGCAGAATCGTTAGTATGCATAGATGAATAAATATGTTAATAGCATACACTACTACAATAAATTAATTTTTAGTCATTATATAGTTCAATTCTATAGGTGAAATAATTTTTCTAGTGAAGTGAATTGCATAAATATTTTCTTCTTGTTTTTTTCCTAGTACTACCCCATTGGTTATCTTTGAAGCGTCATTAGAGATATGAAATGGTAAGGACTAGTTTGATATTATTAACACATGTGCTTCAAATGGCTTTTACTCATATATTCAAAATAAGACATTGGTTAGTCCAATAAAATTATGTGTCCTTTTTAAGTAAAGAAAACAAATACCCCCATGGTGGGTGACCGTGCAAGGTGACATCAAGCTCATTATGAAAGCATTCAGTCAAGTCTGCCATCTGGTCATGTGCATCAAATCACATAATTCGAAGGAAATTTCCATTACAGCTCCAATGTGGGAGAGTATCAATCTCTTCACTCAGGCATACGCCAAATATCACCTGTCATTAATTATCATGCATCATTCTCAGAGAAATTCCTCATTAGGCATGAATTATTTCATCATCACCTTTCAACAACCCCTTAATTTGGAAATTCCTTACACGAGAGCCCAATCAATCATCCTCCCAATGAATTTGGAAATGTAGGAAGTAATTCGTCATGCTAGTCATTATCGGCTTCGTTCTATATTTACACGTGGGACCGTCTCTTGAAATTATCTCGTTATCTCATTCATGGAGATTAGGGGCATTTCTCAACCTCCTAGTGCGCCCTCCCCAATTGAATGCTCGCTTGTGGTTTTTTGGAGGTATCCTCTAACTAGTAAAGCTCTATTTTTTTAGCCATGCTAACACCTCATCTATCAAATAAAGTTTCTCTCTACCAATGAAGAGGAAAATCTTGGAAATAGATTGAATTGGGGTCATCGTCATGCCTTTAGAGACAAACTAGAAAAGTTAGCTTTGGCTTGGCTTGAAAGCGCTTGAAAAAATTACTAGTAGGCCAGCACACAGTCTCGAGGAACTAGGAATGGTCAAGTCAACCAATCTGAAAGAAGAAATTTTCAAGGACTTAAGGTGGCAGGAATTTGGTTAAGGTGGAAGAATTCACACTCAAAGCAGGTAATGAAAGGTGGCTCTGCACAATCAAGGAGGTGTTTGATAATGGAAGGGGATGTGGTTAGGATTTCAAGAAAAGGGAATAGAGTGGAAATTAGAAGGCACAGACAAAGACAAGTCTCCATCTCCGCAGTAGTGGATGCGGAGGAGCGATTTTTTCAGGCTCGAGTTCATAACATGACGATGTGGTTGGGTCAGCACCTTCATTCAAACATGAAAAGAAAAATGCAACATTGTAGCCATGTGTTGTTGGTTTTAATAGTGGATCCAGGTACAACACACGTCAGTGGTTGGGGCTCAGTCTCGGTCAATGAAACCTCATCTCTCCAATTTTGGAAAAATACTATAGCTTTATCCTTATCTCAATCACATTTTAGATGTATCTAGAAGGAGATAACTTAGGAAGAAATGGCCTCAGTGTCATTTTTTTGATGTATATACTAGATCTCTTTTTTGTTTTGTCAGACATTATCATTAGATTGAAAATTTGTAATCTTAAGACATTGAATATGTTTTATTGGTATGGTTTCCCATTGGTTCAACCAACAACACAAGGAAATATTGTTTGTAATATTTTATTAATATAAAGATTAGTCGAGCCTTCACGCAAAAAAATTAAATAAAAAAAGGAGATACCAACCTAGTGAAATTTTCAATAAAATGACGATAATAATTGTCATTCCATAAAAACTAAAAACATATTTTTGATTCTTGGACATAGGAAGCTTTGATATTACCTCAAACTTTGTGGGGTCCACATTTATACCTATAGAAGAGATATGGTTCCCAAGGGAAATTTCCTCAGTAAGAGATGGCATCTATCATTACTAAGAGATTTTTCTCTTAACACATTTTAATTACTTTATCCAAGTTAGTCAAAGCTTCCTCTAGTGTGTCCCATAAGCATTAAATTCATCCATACACACCTCTACACAATCATGGATCAAGTAATAAAATATACCAAGAACAACTTGTTGAAAGGTGGAAGGCACATTGCAAATGCCAAAGGGAAAGACTTGGTAGGAAAAGGTTCCTCGTCAACAGGTAAAAGTTGTTTTGTCTTAGTCTTCAAGTGAAATGCATGTCTAATTATATCAACTAAACATATCGAGGAAATAAAAGTACTTCTTCCCTACCAATGTGTCTAAAATTTGATTTATAAAAGGTAGAGGAAAGTAATGTTTTGTTGTGCCTTTGTTTAGTTCACAATAATTAACACAAATATGTCACTTCTTATTATTTTTAAGAACAATCACTAATGGTGACATCAATTTAATATTGAAATAAGATTGAAAAAATTTACATAGAGTAACTTTTGTAATTCATATTTCACTATTTACTCTAGTGTGAGATTCATACAATGTTGGTTTTTTCATATAAGACAATATTTATCCTTTATATAGATGTGGTGAGTGCAAAGATATATATGGAACCTTTCATATAAATGTAATCCTATGTGAAAGCACCACTATGTTCTTGCGAAATTATACCCAAGTGTTCTTTCTATAAGGCATCTAGCCTACTATTCATTCAATGTCTTACCAAGGTTAATCTCTATAGATGTATTGGATGATCCTTTTATCGAATAAAATGGATGAAGAATACCGTCTGATTTTAAGGAGATATATTCCAATGAAAAATTATCCTCAATTCTAATATAAAATATAATGAAATAATGTGAAGGGTGGCTACTAAAATAAATTAGGATTTATAATAAATTTAATGATCATTGGCATCTTCAATCTCTTCCTTATAAAGGACCATTTTCTCAAGGGTAAGTATCTATGAGGAATTATCTTCATCACTATAGCATTGGGATTAACAAGAGGATACAAATTTATTTTCTTGGTGGAGTTCCCTTGAGAGATATACATGTCTCCTAATCTACAATCATTGTACTGAGTATCAACAATAGCCAGTAATTTCCTACCTAGAATCAAGGGGTAAGTCCCAAGGGTGGGTTTTGGTTGCAAAACCATGAAATCTATTAAATACTCATAGGAATCAACATAGACCACAATTTCTTCTATTATTCCTTCAGGTTTAGCAATAGATCAATCAAAAAGCTAGATAATCATAGGATTTTGTTATAAATTCGGCAATTCTACCTTCTCCATAATCTCCTTAGTTATTACATTTATGGTAGCCACTAGATCAATCAAAGCACTAGGAATACAAATATTATTACGTGGATATCAACAATAGGTCTTCTTGGATTGACATACTTGTAAGTGAAGATCTTTCCAAGCATCAAATCAACTAATTGACCAACCACATGGATAATAAAATTGGAGAGTAGGAGGATCATTTTTCTTCTTGTCAAGATTATTTATGCATATTTCCCGAATAAATTTTCCATAAAAAGGAACATATTTGATTTATTGGAATAGTGGGATCTTGACATGCATTTCTCAATTCCCCTATAATGTCAAGCTTGGGATAAGAAAGTGATTTATCCAAACTTCACATCTCTAGCTAGGGAGAAAGTTGTTGATCAGTAGGGTGAGGTTATGATTTTTTTTGAGAAGAGACTTGTTATGTATTTGTTGGATTAGTAACAGAATGATTTTCTATAGAGTTATATCATATTGATTCATCCTTTATATTTTCCTTTATAATCATCGAAGAATTTGGATCATTGAGGACTTTCCATAATCTTAAATGGATATCTTGACAATCCACAAGGTAAAAAACATGAGTAGGTAAACTAGAAAAATCAATGGTGTACGAAGATTGACTTGGTTTATATTAGGGTTAACATTTGTTTGGATAGGTAACTATGGTCATTGGAGAGGATTTCTTTCAGGAAGTTGTAATTGCTATTATTGTTGATATATTTGGCAATAGGAGAATTTTCATGTCTCAAATGGGCCTCCTCAGGAAAATAGTAAAATAATAGTATAAGTAATAAAAAAAAGTTGTTATTCTTTAAGGGAAAAGAAAAGAAAACTGATTTTTTATTATTCCACTTATCCCCTTATAGGTTTACTCCAATTTTGAGTGTGGGCACTTCTTAGATGGGGAATTATATTATGAATATAATGGGTACCCACTCTACATACTTTTGAGTAGACCCACATTGAGAGATATTGAAATACATTTAAAAAAAGTTGTTTCTTGAAATAAACATGTTTTTTCATGTATTTTCAATATTTCAGTATTTCTATATGTGGGTCTACTCAAAAGTATGCAGATTGGGTACCATTAGATGTAGAATATAATTCCCCATCCAATGAGTGCTCACACTTGAAATAAAACATTAGTTTTCCTCATTTCCTTACAAAAATATTTACCCCTAAGGATGACATAATAATCTTCAATCATGTTGGAAATATGGTAGTTATCGTCAGTATTTTCACCATGTCAAAAAATATAAATTTTGAATTAAATTTTTTTTGTAAAAATAATTCAAGTCGGACTCCTATTATTTTAAGTCAGTTGGGTCCCTAAGAGGAACCCATTTGACCCCCTTTCAAAGTCTATATAAAGGATACATCTCCTCCACATTTGGGCACATCAATTTTCTTTTTTCTTATCTATGATCCAGTGATGTTGGGAGCAGAAGGAGCGGGTCAAAAATCTCAAGGATGGCTTGGAATTTTTTTGTTCTTGTTTACTATTTTAGTGATTATCTTGATATGGTTGTTTCTATTATAATGATTAGTTGAACTCTCTCTCATAAGGAAATACTTTTTTTGGTTTTCCCCTTGTGGGTTTTTTCCTAGCCTCGAGCCTAATTTTTGTGTCTCTTGTCTCATTGTATCAATGGTTATTTTACTTCTCTTTCATGTTTAATGGTTGAATTTTATTTTGTATAATTTCTTAGTGATATTCGATGAATGGTATGTGAAATTAATGCTAATTGAATCATTGGAAGCATTTATCTATGGAAGGAAATTGTTTCTAGCTTGTGCCCTAGAAAAATCAACATGGTATCAGCACAAGTTGAAGAGAAATTTAAATTCCATCTTTGTGAATGTAGTACCGAATAGAAGAAGTCAACTATGGAATTTGCAAAACTAGGAAGACTCATGAGCAATTCTAAGCCTAATCGAGGTTGTTGTGTGCTTGTGTTTGTGCTATGTGTGTAGGAATTTACAGGGTAAGTTCCTTAGATCAAACACCAAAGGTCACCGCTCACAAATAGATCACATATCAGTACACCAGTATTTGACGTGGTTAAAACCATCAAAGAGGGAAACAGTCCACGACCTAAGCCAACGCAACCACTTCAGGAAATTTATTAATATAAATAAATAAAAATTACATAAGCTTCTCTCATAAACGGTTACTAGAAAAATGACTCTCCATGCTCTTTAAATAGAGATCATGGACCAATTGAGTGTTAAGCCATAGATCAAGTGTCGGTAATAGAGAGGAGAGAGTGAACCGTCGAATCATTAAATATCGTGATTGTCAAATTATAAGTTACATATGTACATATTAAAGAAACACATTTTACCTAACCCTGCGCTAGACCAAGTTATACTTAATTATTTCCTATGTGTCGGGATATCCTAACAATATATATATATATATATATATAATCTGAATTAATCTCCTTGGCACCTTAAGCTATCTTTATATGGTATCATGTGAACTACCAATGGCAATAATAATCTCTATTCGTGAGTGAGTTTGAACATGTTTTTTTCTCGAAGTCAGATTTATTATTTATGGCATACACTATAAACAATGGGTTGCAGCTCTAGTATTATCTATTAAAGTGTTGTTCATAAATATAAGTAATTTTGTTTTGGCCTCATAAGATCATTGATGGAACTAAGTAAAGTATCATTCCAACCGTTCAAAGTAAGCTAGAGGTGTATCCATGTTCCTCAATCTGGATCATCAAACCAAACAAAGAATCAAATTGGTCAAAAACTCTTTTTATGTGAGCATATACGTCTTATGTGATTGTATCTATGTCAAGGTTTTTTGGATTGTTGTACGAGCCATGTGACAATTTTAACACCTTTGAATCTTTATACGAATTCATGTGGCTATTGTGAAAATATGTTAGCTCATGTGGAATTATTCTCGATAATTGTGTGAGCTACCTATAGAATTTCATGTGAAGTTATGTAGCTCTTTTTTATGCAAATTTTGTGGCACTTTATATCTTTGTGGTATGTGGAATTATATATCTATGTGTTATGCGAGTTATCTTGATCCCTATATGTTGTTTTTGTGACTCCAAATATGTGTGGTCTTGAGGAAATTTGTTATGTGATATGTGAGAAGGATAGAGGTTTTGTCTTCACTATGAAATATGTTGTTTGTCATCTATAAAACATATATAAAGGATAGAGGCTTTTCATGACACGTCGTCTTTGTGAAATGTGTGACGATAGGATGCCCATTATCTGAAGGTGGCAGATCTATGATATTTTGTTTTTGGCACAATCAAGGATTGATTCTGTCTTGAAACCTTGAACATGTGGTGTGAGATCTAAAACCTCTGTAAATATATCTCTAAAAGTATCAGTCATCCAACATTGAAAGAAAATTTTGAGTTACATTAACCCCTCCTCAAATTTAAGTTATATCCTAGACTCAAAGTTTAAGTTCGAAATTGTGAAGGTACACGAGTCTGAAGTTTGCTCAAGGTAGTATACTTCAATCTAATCCTATATTTTTTGAATAAGTAAATGGTGACATCTGAGACCATCTATATAAGTCTGAGCTCTTCTATATGGCTCAAGTTAGTGGGGGTGTACTAATAATTCTTGAAGAAGGTTCTCTCCCATACATAAAAAAAAGGTCGAAGTATACTAAATAAATACTATGTTTGAGCAATAAATTTTTGAGGAACTATCTTCATGAATATGTGAGTCATATGACCTCTATATCTATGAAAAAATATTGGAGTATTAACCTGTTTACTGATATCACTCCCTATATATAGAATAAGGACAATTTTCATTGTAGAAGCTGACTTGAAAGGAAAGGAGATGACTTTTATAAGTTCTTCTTATAAGTTCCTTGGCAAGTTTCAAAATTATGATGATATCCATTAGTTTTTGGCTCTAACTTGTGGAGCAATCAAACAATGGAAGGTATCTATCTATCCCTTGTGATTTTGGATCTTTCACTGGAAACATTTTTATTGAAGTAATAGACTTTTATCTAGAGACTATTATATGTCATGAGACTTGTAGCAGGAGATTTGTATTAAGAATTATTGTTTTAGTTGAAGGAGTCATCTGTTGAGATCTAGGTTGTGTTATGATATGTGAATCTTGTTTCATGATGTCAATTTGAGTTCCTCTCCAGAGAGTTTAATATCATAGAAAGAGTTATAAATGACTCAACATTTTTTGATCTTAGGAACTCGCATATATGGATAAGAATAATAAAGTTTATCACACTATGAAGAGGAAAATGTTGGGTTTAAAAGTGATCAAGGATCACTTCAAATTTTAAATATCTAACAAGAAGGATTGAATAATATATCCCTAGGGTTTTTAGCCAAAACCCTAGGAATTATATTGATATTGAGAGAAAAAATGATGAAAATTGCAAGTATCATTTGAACATTTGAAAATACAGGGTATTCGGAAATTTTGAACCTTAGATAGGCAAGGATTTGGAAAATAAAGCCTAGGGTTTATGGACCAAACCCTAATACTAATAAAGAGAATGATAAATTTGGGAAAATAATTCAAGAATAACTAATATTAAATAATTAATAGGGTTTGGAGTCAAAACACAAGCTGATATATTATTAACCCTATCAAATCATCAAGGTTGGAAAAGAAATCCTTAATAAATATCTTCCAATTAGAAGAAGAAACCCTAGATTCTAGAAGTTTTTATATCTTGAGGATGAGGTTGATTTGTAGGTTGGATTCAACAAGGTTAAAGACCAAGATGGAGTTTTCATGATCTCAAAAGATAAGTATCTTGTATTTATTTGTATTGTTTTAATCATTACTAGCATTGAATTTTTTATGATTTGTAAACCCTAGGTAGGGTTTCGAGAAGAAAATATAATGCTTATGGACCAAATCCTAGAACTAATTATGTACGCTTGAAATAAGAAACCTTCACTCCTTAATGATGTGGATGATGTGGACTCCTTGATGATGATTTGGATGAGGTCATCTCCTTGATGATGATGTGGGCGAGGTCAACTTCTTGATGATGATATGGACTACTTGATGAAGTGTAGTTATTGATGATGTGGATTAGATCAACCCTTTGATGAATTGAACAAGGTCAATTGGACCTAAGAAGACTAATATCAAGAGGGAGCTGACACATTCTTAAGAGATAGGTACTTTCTTGATTGTTTTTATTGTTGTTACACTATGAGTCTCTTGTATGTGCATATCTTGCTTGGTTCTATTTTTTCTTCCATGGCCTCCTAGCGAGAATTGAAATTACATAATTAAGACTTCGAAGGTGTGGTAATCGTTGGAAATGGATGGAAGAACAATGTGACAAGAAGACTAATGATTAGATGAGCTTTGAAATTAGAGGGAGATCAACCTTTAATTGAAGCATGTTTTGATCCATGATGCAAATAATTAAGTTGAGAAGATGGTTTGAAGTCTTGAAGATTATTTCTAATCCAAATATACTGAAGAAGAGCCCGTGATTTTTTTGCTATGCGGTTTTTATATGTTTTTGACAGGTACTAAGGTCCTCTTCATCCAATTTAAGAGGGAGATGATTGAAGAATTGTAAGGTTGAAAGTATGACATGAGCCTGGTGAAATCCTTGCTAAGGTTGTGGAATAATAGACTATGAGTCCATGGAAACTTGCTTGAATAAAATTTGAAAAAGCTGTGAGACTTTGATGTTGATTTGATGAATCCCTCAGATGGTTCATTGAACCACATGAAATTTTTTACTCTATTTGAACTGGATATATTATCGGTGTTGTATTGGTCTAAATGACATGTATGGTCATGTTGCATGGTGTACAATTAAAGCTAGAAATGTAGTTGATATATTTTATTTTATCATGAGTAGGTTGATGATATTTTCTTCTATGAGAAGCCACTTGTAATATGCTATATTTGACCATGGTTGTTGATGGTTGCTCCTGTGATAAGACCTAATGACTCCAAATGAATAGATATATGTCATCGTCTGCTGGAATGTTTGGTAAAGCATTGAAATCCATCATGGATACTTTTATGTTGTTGAGTTGGTTTATTATGATTATGTGAGAAGACTGGAATGGCTGAGAATCCATTTGGAGAGGGAGCATTGATTATATAGCATCATCAATCTTCCTTAAGTTGAAACTATCATACCAATGGATTGTGCACGAATATTTTCACTCCCTTAGGTCAACTAACTGTGAGGCTAGTGATTCTGGTCGGGGAGCTTGGTTATGGGGCAAAGAGTGATCCCTTAGGCCATGATGATTGTGATACTAGTTTGGTTAAGGACACTAAGTTTTTGATATATTATTTAGGTAGTTTTTGTGATATATATGGATTGGTCGGAGAGACTGATCTTGATTTCTCTGCCTTAAATCGTCAATTGTGAGACTATATAGTTAGGGATTGAGAAAGGGTTTCCTCCTTTGGGTTCTGGTTGTGAGACATATGGATTGGTCGAGAAGATGGACTCAATGCATATGAGTATCGCCTCATGAATAATATTTATTAATGGGACATGATAGTTTTTATCTTTCCTTATAATGAGACTTATGATCTCTTCATTAGGTCGTGGTTGTGAGACCTATGGATTGGTCTGGGAGATTGATCTTGATAGAGAGAGAGACATGTACTTGTGATCTCTTCCTTAGGTTGTGGTTTTAAGACATATATATTGGTCGGGAAAATTATCTTGAGAGAGAAAATGAAAAATAACTCCCTGGCTAAGAAGGAGCATTGGAAATATGGTATCCATGGTTAGTATTTTCATCATGTGGGAAAATATAAATTTTGACTTTCAATTTTTTCCTCCAAATAATTCAAGTCAACCTCCTATTAATTTAAGTCATTTGGGCCCCCAAGAGGCACCCATTCAAGCCCCCTTCAAATTCTATATAAAGGATACCTCTCCTCCGCATTTCGTCACATCGATTTTCTCATCTTATCTTTGATCCAAAAAAGTTGGAAGTTGAAGGAGGAGGCTGAAAATATGAAGGATGGCTTGGCACTTGGTTTAGAATTCATCTTGTTCTTGGTTACTAGTTTTTCTATTATCTTGATATTGATGCTTCAACTTTAATGATGAATTGAACTCTCTCTTTGATAAGTAAATACTTTTCTAGGTTTTCCCCTTATGGGTTTTTCCCTAGCCTCAGGCCTAATTTTTGTGTCTCTTATCTCATTGTCACATTGTTACTTTATTTCTCTTTCATGTTTATTGGTTGAGTTTTCTTCTGTATAACTACTTAATGATATTGAATGAATGGTAGGTGAAATTAATGCTAACTAAATAATTGTAAGTAGTTATTTGTGGAAGGAAATTGTTTCTAGATTTTTCCCTAGAAAAATCAACAAATCCTATTGGTTTTTTTAAATTTTATTTTTCTAGGATATTTTACATTTTGAGGCCCATTTTTTACCTCAAAATTCCACTAATGAACTTCTATTGTGGAATTTGTGGAGTCATTTGTTAATTATGTCGTTCAAAGGGCTCACTAACCTTATGGCCATTGATATTGTTGCGTTAGTTAGGGTGGACATTTTTGCTAGGCCATAGAGGATTACCAAGGTGGAAAAGGATATTGCAATTGTTGATCAGACGAAAAGGTGTTATAAAACTATGAATGGTCTTGACCAATACCTAAAGTTTTTAGTTTCCAAGGTCACTTCTAAGAAATGAACCAAACACATTATATTTCTTCATTAGTTCCTTTGTAGACATATTTTAGTCATGGTGAAGAGTGTGAGCTAGCAGTAGCATGGTTCTGTTCACAAATTCCACATATCTCAATGGTTTTAAATGAGAAATCCTTCAATGGATGTTGCTTTCTAAATTTTGAGAAAAATATGAATAATTCCAATATTGTTTCCTCGTGCCTCTTTTGACATACAATTAAATCAAAATGTGAGGTCAAAGAACAAATAATATCAATTTAATTTTTTCCAACAAATTACTAATCTCAACCCTAGTGATTCCCCCTCCAACCAATTTTTTTATTCTAAAAGCACCATCTCAAGAATCCTTTCCATGTCTTGAACTTCCTCATGAATACATTATGCATAACTCAAGGATCTCATTGTGGTTTACTTGATAAATATTTCCTTCAACGATTACATTCAAGATGTGCATATATTCATCTATGATGTCACTTATCAATATTGTTCCTAAACCATTAGAGGAAATTTTAGCCTAAAAGTGCCCATGATATTTTCATGCAATTTCCATGTCATAATATGTAAAATGTATAGTTTTTCATTTTTCCAACTGAGGCTTATTTCTAAATAGAAATGGGTCATCCGAAATTTTGCGTTTGTTGAATAAAAAAAATTAAGCGTATGGGTGAAGATTAAGTAAGGAGAGTAGGATATATGCTTGCCTCTTCCCGCATGCTCATGGTTTCATGGTGTGGTGCTGCCTGTGGATTCGCAACCTTGGCCTCTTGTTGAAGGCCACTTCCCCCCTCCTCTCCCCTTACTCCCCCGTGTTCCCTTTGCTCCTTATCTTCAACTACTTCCTCGCCTCTGTCTGGCCTGACAGGCTAATGATTGTGTCGGTCCTGGGGTTCTTTGGATGCAGATATTGCAGCCTTCAACTCCATTTTTTTTGTTTCTCCTAAGTTTTAGAAGAAATTTCCTTCACGTTTTATTAAAAAATCATATGAAATCCCAAAGATCTCCATCAGCACCCCACAAGCTCGCTCTAGGGCTCTGCAGCTCGCAGACAGGGGCCTTATTGGCCAGTTCATGGGCCTCTAGCCTTCATCCCTCTTGGTTCATGCTTGGATAGAAAATAACTGTAAACCGCTCATTCAAGGAGATGTTATGTCAACATTATGTGGGAAGTTATTTTACACCTTTTTCGAAAATAAGTTGGATAGAGATTTGGTTTTTACTGGTGGCCCATACTTCATGGGCACATAAGGGTTGTATTTGGATAGGTGGATTCCTAGCTTCAATCTAGACTACGATGTTCCCTCTTCAATACCAGTCTGGGTAAAACTCCCATATCTCCCACTCCACTGTTGGAATGATGCAAAATTCTTTTTTATAGGGAACTCTCTGGGAAAATATATTGATTATGTTGAGCCAAAGGATGCTCTATTCTCCTGTGCAAGGATTTGCGTGGAGGTAGACCTCGAAAATGGGCTTGCACCTGTTGTTAATATCTATATGGACACTTAGGCTCATTTCCAAGAGGTGGAATATGATCAGTTTCCATTTAAATGCAAGCTATGTCATGAATATGGGCACTTTTCTAAAAGATGCACAAAGTGTCACGACACTTCCGACTAGCCATGAGAAGAAAATGAACAATGGCAACAAGCAAAGAGGAAAAAGGGAATAACAAGAATAATAATTGGCCAGTCACAACCTCCAACTCAGTTCCTCAGAAATATGGCCCAAGCCAAAGTGAACCTATCCCTACTCACGAGGCAGAAACCCAAGAAAATGAAGTTTTATTAGATAAGAACAAGTTAGCTATTTTAGTGTATATCCAGGAAGCAGGGAGGTCTGCTCTGGGAATTAGTATTGAAGAGGCTACTCTTCCTTCCTCAACTTCGAATCTACAAAAATAAATGCCCGTAAGCCCAGAGGTAACCAGTAATGTATAAGACACAAAGGATGAAGAGGAAGAAGAAGAAGGGTTCTTATCCTTCACATAAATAATGGTAACAACATTACCTGTGAGCTCAGCAAAAAAAAAATCAGAGGGCACAAGACTTAGGGACATGGATAGAAAGAAAAAAATATCATGACAGAAAATAAACAAAGGAATAAGGAAATAAAAAAATAGAAAAGGACAAGGAGTTGGGTTTTCAACACATTATTACTCGTCAGTTAGCCGATTTGGGGAACAAACGAGGCAAAAAGAGAAGTGCAGCAGGGCCTGCAAAAGGGACACCAAATAAAAAAGTAAGTAATAAATATTATCCCCTAGAATTGTAGAGGTTTTGATTCTAGAAAATTCATAATGGAAGTAAAATATATAATACAAAATGAAAGACCAGTAGCCACCCTACTCCAGGAGACAAAGTTGAGCAAGACTGAGATCTCCTCTATTCATTCCTCTCTTTAGGGTTTTAGAAATATGGAAGTGAAGAGTTCAAGAGGTGCTTTCGGAGGCCTCTACATAATGTGGAATCCCATCGGGTAAGTTCCTTAAAAAATACTCACTGGATTGAAACTTATTTTAAGATTTTAGAGTTGCAGAAAACTTTCTTTGTGATCAATACCTATATGTCTGTCAAATTTAGAGAGATACAAGAATGTTGGAATACTTTAATGGAGTTGAAAAACTTTGAATTCAGGAGTAACTGTATTTTGGGAGGATATTTCAATACCACCATGGGACAAAATGAGAAGAGGGAAGGGTCTATTATTAGCGATACTTCCCAAGAAAATATGAAGGACTTAATCCTCAACCTCAACCTTTTTTATGTTAAGCCCCGTAAATTCCTTTATACCTGGAATAACAAACATTTTAGGCCAGGACATATTGCAGCTAGTCTGGACTGATTCTTGGCCTCTGATGGCCTGATCATGTTGAATCTTTGCTGAAACCCCATATTCTTCATTGGTGTGGTTCAGACCATCGACCTATCAGCCTTCTTGTCTCACCTTCACTTAATCTTGGGCCTATCCCCTTTCGCTTATCCCCTCTTTAGCTAGAATTTTTTGGTTTATTTGAGATGGTTTATCTCTCCTGGTCTATTTGGGTTGAGGGAAGCCCAATCTCTATTTGGGAATCCAAAATCAAAAGGTTAAAAGGAGATATTAAAAAGTGGTTAAAAAAAAAAATCAGAAAGGCAATATGCAATAAAGGATATGAAAAACCACCTTGCCACTGTCCAAGGAAAAATGGAGACAACCACGATCAATTTGACAGACTTTCAAAAATAAGTGGAGACCTTCAAGGCTCTTCACTACCATATAAAAGAGAATAAGAGTATTGGAGACTAAATTCCATAAACAATTGGCTAAATTTTGAAGATAGAAACACAAAGTTCTTCCATAAATAAGAGAAGTTTAGAGAAAGAAAGAATAATATATCTCAAATCCATCATGATGGACAGACTCTAATAAATTTCAAATAAATCAAGAGAGTAGAGCTAGATCATTTCAATATCCTCTACCAGGAAGATCCTCAAAGAGATCTAAATTGTGAGGGATTTTTCTTAGAGAACGTACATGCTTTGGTTACCCCTGAAATGAATGAGGTGTTGAACTCTCCTCTGTCCTCAGATGAGATCAAATCAATGGTATTCTATTTTTCGCCTGATAAATCTCCTAGCCTGGACGGGTTTTCTGCCAATTTCTAACAAATATTTTGGGAAGTAATCTGCAAATACCTGTATCATATGATAGGATACCCCTTCAAAAGATTTATAATGGGGGCGGCGGGGGGGGGGGAATTAACTCTTCCTTTTTGGCCTTAATCCCTAAGGAGTCCTTCCCCTCCTCCTTTGCTATATTTCAACCTATCTTTCTCTACATTGTCTTGTACAAATTTATGTCGAAGTTTTTGGCCTCCAAGCTCAAAAATATTCTTCATGTCCCGATCTCAATCAACCAGGGACGATTTGTGCCTAGGCGTCAAACTTTTTATAATATAATTTTTCTCTAGGAGGTTATTGATTCGAGCTAGAAAAGAGACCAAGGAATGGTAATAAATTTGTATATGGAAAATTATTTTGATAGGGTTCGACATGGCTTTCTGTTGAAATTCATGAGGAGGATGGGTTTTGATGCTACCTTTATAAAATGGGCAGCTCTGTGGATCTCTGTAGAAATTTTAATCCAAATTATGTATTTCCTAGATTATCTTGATCTAACAATTATATGCCACTATTAAATATAGAATCACTTCTACAAAAAACTTTGTGGAATTTAAAACATGATCGCCAATTGAAATATCAAGAAGAAAGATCAATCACACATAACACAGATGTTTTTATTGGGAAAGCATAAAGCTAAAAACCCCACTATCATATATTATGTATATATCATGGATCATGAAACAATATCATACAAAAATCTAATCCAAGAGCTCTCAGTACAATATACAGTCGTCTCACACTGTCATACAAAAATTGGCAAATTCATGTGCCAATTTACTGCCTCCAAACAACCTGCCTCCACTGTGTAATCCTAGCTGATAGCAATCATGGAATGAATGGAATCCTACTTGCCTTGACTGCACAATCCTCATGGTAACATCTAATGTGTGTGTGGTTACATGAGCTCACCCACTAACGTCACAACTGATAGTCAGACTGTCCCTTTCACCTACATCTCAACTGGGTCTTCATTGGATTTGACATGCATTTAGTTAACAGTAGTAAATCTTCAGTTGCATGTGAGACCATGGATTGTGAATTAATTAAATAATTAATTCATTGATATCTCACTAGGGTATCTTCAGTTACAACTAGCACAACTGAGTTAAACTACTTTACAACTCACATAACTACACATCCAACTCTGCTACAACTTCGAATCACTCAATTACAACTAAGTCCACTTGCATGTCCCACCAACCAACCTTTGAACTTAAATATCCTATAGTTAAATGATTTTCCACTTCAGTTAACTATTTCCAAGTGCTTATTGAGAATAGATTAATGTTTATTCTCCAACTATTATTAAGGAATAATAATAGTCGACATGCATCTATAAATAGACATGTGATCTATAAATAGAACTCGCACATACATCTAAAAATAGAAAATCATCTATAAATAGAATTTTCTCATGCATCTAAAAATAGAATTCCACCTAAAAATAGCTTGAGGCTCCATCCTAGTGTAGGTGCATAATTTTCACTAGGATCTTCTTGTTGAATCTCAACACTCCCTCTCAACAAGAAATGGATTATCCTTCACCCCGATCTTGTCTCTATGGTATTCGTATTTGCTCCTGGTGAGTGCCTTAGTCAGAATATCTGCATCTTGATCTTATGTAGAAATATACTGAAGCAACATGATCTTCCACTGCACAAAATCTCTGATATGATGATATCGGATATCTATATGCTTAGATCTATCATGAAACACAGGATTAATCGAGAGTTTAATGCAACTCTGATTATCACGTTGAATCACTACCGGATCTAAATGAGAACCAAACAAACCAAACAAGATATTTCTCATCCAGATGGCCTCACATGTAGCTTGACTCACTGCCATGTATTTCGCTTCCGCTGAACTGAGTGCCACGGATCTCTGCTTCCTGTTGTACCAAGAAACAACTTTATATCTGATACTAAATATCCCCCCTAATGTGCTCTTTCTGTCCGTTGAGCTGCCTGCCCAATCTGTATTCATGAAACCATGTAACTTCACGTCATCCTTTTTTATATACCATAAGCCATACTCAGATGTTCCCCTCAGGTATCTCAGGACATGCTTTCCCGCCTTCCAAAAGAGCTTGGTAGGCTTAACCATTGATTGACTTAGTTGGTTAACCGCGTAGTATATGTCTAGTCTCGTATTCAAAAAATACATTAGTAAAACCACTAACTTTCGATAGAGAGTTGCATCAACTACCTCTCCAGATGTAGCATCCTCTTTCCTCCAGTTTCCTGGAAGAGGAGTATCCATGGGTTTTTAGCCCTCCATGTGAAACTTACCCAGTATCTCCCTTGCATACTTGCCCTAAGACAAAAAAATTTCACCATCTCGCTGCCATATTTCCAATTCAAGGAAATAATGAAGGCGGCCCATATCCTTCATCTTGAACTCCTTTGCAAGGTCCTCCTTGCATGAGTGTATCAACTGCTCATCACTAGTCAGTATTATTAAATCATCAACATAAAGAAAAATAATTAAAATATTACGCTCTACCACAATTTGGTATAGGTTTGCATCCATCTCACTCTAGGTGAAGCCAAGCCCAGTGAAATAGCTATCTATCTGAGTGTACCAAGAATGGGGTGCTTGCTTCAGCCCATAGAGTGATATTTTGAGTTGGCACACATGCAACTTGCTGCTAAAGATCTCAAATCCTTCAGGTTTCTCTATTTACACCTCTTCCTCAATGATCCCATTGAGAAACATAGTCTTCGCATCCATCTAATAAATTTGCCAGCCCATCTGCACTGAGAGAGCAAGGATGGTCCTTATGGAAGAATACCATGTGACAGGTGCAAAGGTTTCATCATAATCAATCCCCTCGATCTGTGAGAAGCCTCAGGCCACAAATATGGCCTTGTATTTCTCAACACTCCCATCAGTGGCTTTCTTTACCTTGTAGATCCATCTCGAACCTACCATTGATTTATCAACTGGCCTTGGAAAAATTTCCCAAGAATTTTTTTTGACAATGGACTCATATTCCTCCACCATTGCATCTACCCATGTGGCCTCCTGCATTGCTTCCTGAAAGGAAGATGGCTCAGTCACAATACATTTGCTCATGAGAGCCATGTATCTAGTAAATCAGCCAGGAGATTGTCTTTGTCTGCGCTATGAAGTAGGGGCTCCTACATTCTGCGTAGCATCAAGTCTCAGCCTATCATCTTCTGTAGTACGCCTTTTGCCAGTTCTAATGTTTGGCTTTGCGTGAGTGGACCCCTTCACTCCATGTGCCTCCTCCTATGGCTAATCCCAATCTAGAGACTCATATTTGGGAACCAACAGTTCCTCCTCTGCATGCAAGTCCAGCTCCCTCTCAAGTGACAACCGTATGGATTTTCCCTCATCGAAATTTATATCTCGTCGCATAACAGTCATATTAATATTATGCAAATACACATGATAATTATGGGGTGTTTTTTTGTACACCAAAAATATCCCAACTTTAGCAGTCGGCTCCAGCTTCTTCCTGGCGTTCTTGGTCACATGCACATAAATAGATGATCCAAAAATATTAAGGTGAGAAACATCTAGTTTCTTACCAATGAAAGTTTCTTCAGGTGTACTCATACCAAGTACTCTATGAGGACAACAGTTTTGCACATAAACCACAGTGTTGCATGCTTCCGCCCACAAATTCATTGATAGGCCCTGATCATGAAACATCGCTCATGCTACACCCACGATCATTCTGTTCTTCCTCTCCACGACCCCATTTTGTTGTGGGTTATGAGGTGCTATGACTTCTCTTCTAAATCCTTCTTTGTTATAGAAGTATTTGAATTCGTTAGAGATGTATTCTCCACCATTATCGCTCCTCAGAGCCTTCACTTGCTTCCCCGACTCTTTCTCCACCAATTCCTTAAACTCACAGAACTTTGAGAATGTTTGATCCTTCTTTTGCATGAAGAAGATACAACATTTATGAGAAAATTCATCAACAAAAATAACATAATACCTATGTTTTGTTGTTCAAGCAACCGAGAATGGTCCACACACATTTGTGTGAACTCTCTCCAAGATCACTAAAGCATGATTCTCCTTTTCATGAAAGGTGGAATTTACATACTTCCCCATGGTGCAACCCTTGCACTGATCTAACTGAGCAAGTGTTCCCATTGGAAGTCTAGTAGATATTTGATGCATGAATTTCAAGGCTCCATGATGAAGATGGCCCAATTTCATGTGCCATAATTTTCCCTCATCCCGGCTCACTACTTTTTCTACCTTTCCCATCATGGCAGCGTAGTCATCTACCTCCATCTTGTAGAGGTTCTTAACTCGAATCCCTATCCTCTTGGCTTGAATCGTTGTTTTATGTCACTGGAAAGCTTTTCCATCGCTAAAAACAACGTCATAGCCTCTGTCCTCCAACATTTCGACTGAGACCATGTTTTTCTTCACACCTGGAACATGCATAACATTTTTCAATTGAAATGGTTTACTTGACTCCCTCTCAAAGGTAATGGTACCAATTTTGGTTGCATTGTATCATCCATCGTCGCCCATCTCTATATACATTTGGAGATCTTTCTCCTCCAAGTCACTGAAAAACTGCTTATCTCCCATCATGTGGAAGGAAGTGCCACTATCCAGATACCACACAGATCCCAATGCACTTTACACCATGCATGTGATCAAAGAGAAATTAAGTTCAAATTTCGAGGCAAGTTCCTCACCAGCTGCAGCTCCAAAAACCTTCTTTTTCTTCTTATTCTTCGGACAGTTAGTAGTAAGATGCCCATGTTCGTGACAGTGAAAACACTTCACCTTGGAAAAATCCAACTTCTTGCCTTTAGACTCAGATTTTGAATGGAATTTATTCCCCTTCCCCTTCCTTTCCATGGCAGCCAAAGCACAATCCTCTTCATCATCATGCTTTGATGAAGAGCCATCTCTAGTGTTCCACCTGAACTCCTCCTGCACTAGATCTGACCACATTCATTCCCAATCCGGCAGTTATTCCCGTTCATTGACAGAGTCTTCATAACTGTGCCAACTCTTAAGAATTCCCAAGAGAGCCAAGCTCACCAAATCATCATTAGCAATAGTGATTCTCACACTCCCTAGTTCATCTCTACATTGCACAAAATTTGTGAGATACTTTGGAATGGTGTCGCCCTTTTCCATCTTGATCTTCCTGAGTTTATCTTTTAGCGCCAATTTCCTATGGGCGTTGCTACTTTGGAAAATATCCGTCAAAGCCTTCCACATAGCATATGGTTTGGCTTTCCCATGAAGGCTTGAGACAATGTGGTCTCTTACACCTTCCACCATAATCCTCCTCGCCTTTGCCACTTTCTTTTGCCAGGCATCAAGTAATGCAACATCCATCGAAGTGGGCTTAGGAACATCAATGTTGATGAATTCCTTCAAGAAATTATCTTCGAGCAGGGCCTCCATCCTGTCCTTCCAAGAAATTTAGTTCGAGTTGCGCTTGAGTGCATACTCTATCCACAAGACATTGAAATCCATTTCGATGTTTACTCAACTGTAGCACCAAGAAAATATTTCTGCAAATTTGAATTGTTTCCACCAACAAACTCAGCTTCTGCATCAAAATTGCAATCTTCTGTGCTCCGATACCATGTAAAAGTTTTAATAAAATTTATGTATTACCTAGATTTTCCTGATCTAACAATTATATGCCATTGTTAAATACAGAATTGCTTCTACAAAAATCTTTTTGGAATTTAAAACACGATCGCCAATTGCAATATCAAGAAGAAAGATCAATCACACATAACAAAGGTGTTTTTAACGGAAAATCATGAAGCTAAAAACCCCACTATCATATATTATGTATATATCATGGATCATGAAACAATCTCATACAAAACTCTAATCCAGGAGCTCTCAGGAAAATATACAATTATCTCACATTGTCATACAAAAATTGGAAAATTCATGTGCCAATTTACTGCCTCCAGGCAGCCTGCCTCCACTGTGCAATACCAGCTGATAGCAATCACTGAATGAATGGAATAATTCTTGCCTTGACTGTGCAATACTCATGGGTGCATCCAATGTGTGTGTGGTTGCATGAGTTCACCCACTAATGTCACAACTGATAGTCAAACTATCCCTTTCACCTACATCTAAAATAAGTCTCCACTGGATCTGATATGCTTGTAGTTAACAGTAGAAAATATTTAGTTGCATGTGAGACGACTAATTGTAAATTAATTAAATAATTAATTCACTGATCTCTCGCTAGTGTATCTTCAGTTACAACTAGCACAACTGATTTTAACTCACTTAACTGAGTTAAACTACTTTACAACTCACATAACTACACATCCAACTTTGTTACAACTTAAAATAACTCAGTTACAACTACGTCCACTTGCATGTCCCACCAACCAACCTTTCAACTCGAATTTCGTATAGCTAGCTGATTTTCCACTTCAGTTAACTATTTCCAAGTGCTCATTGAGAATAGATTAATGTTTATTGTCAACTATGATTAAGGGATAATAATGGTCGACATGCATCTATAAATAGAACTTGCACATACATCTAAAAATAGAACATCATCTAAAAATAAAATTTTCTCACCATCTATACATGTAATTTACCCATGCATATAAAAGTAGACTTCCACCTAAAAATACCCTGAGGCTCCATCCTAGTGTAGGTGCATAATTTTCACTAGGATCTTCTTGTTGAATCTCAACAACCTCTTCTCCTTGGATTTCCCCCCTTGTCAATGGCTGGGTTGCGGCCTTCTTCAAAGCCTCCATGGGACTATGCCAAGGATGCCCTCTCTTCGCTTTTATCTAAATTATTATGTCAAACTCACTAAGAAAAATATTAGAAGTCGATTGTCAATCTTAACATCTTCTGGGGATCAGATATAAAGAATGGATCGAGAGTATAAACCATGGCCAGTTTGTAGATAAAATAGTCTAATTGGGAGGGGCCTCTTATGTGATTACGAGACGCTTCAAACTTAATTTGGATAAGTTTCATAGAGCCTCAGGAGGGGCCATAAATGACAGCAAAATCCATGTATATACGTGGAATGTTTCTCCCCAAAAAGAAAAAAATATAGCAGAAATTTTGGGATTAAAAACAGTTAGGGATTGGAAATATTTCAACTACCTTGGAGTCCCAATCTTCCTAATAAGATCATCTCCTCAAGCGTGGCAAAGGTTTCTATACAAAATTAAGTTTAAAATAGTGAATTGAGGAGGCATATGGCTAAATAATGCGGGGAGGACTATCCTGGTGAAATATGTGCTATCTTCCATCCCTCTCTATCAATTCTCAGCTCTCCAGGCCCTGAAATATGTTCTACATCATCTTGAAATATATATTAGGAAGTTCCTTTGCAAGTGAGGAAAAAAAGAAAATAAAAAATTCAACTTGGTAAATTGGAAAACTATTAGAACTCAAAACCAACATGGGGGGCTTGGAATCTGCGATCTAGCCTTAGTAAAGACAGCAATGGGTGCCAAACTATGTTGGATCCTGAAAATGAGCCTGGATCACTGGTGGGTGAAATTTATAAGATAAAATTATTTAAATTAGTATAATAATAGAGAAGAATACTTGAAAGTAATGCATGGTTCTTCTGTATAGAAGCTATTATACTCTTCATTGAACCTCATTGAGAGAAACTCTGTAAAATACAAGGTAATGGTGCTTTGATCAACATTTGGATGGATCTGATTTTGGGACTTTCCCATTTGGGAATGGATACCTTTATCTCTCCTATTCGGGACCTCATGTGGATCAGGGGGTGGAACACCTGGATCAAATATCCTCTTGGGATGCCCAGGGTCATTAGATTGGGTGGAAAATAGAAAATATCCAAGAAAATTTGATCCCTCTCAAATATATTATAGTTGAGAAGTTAATGGTTTGTGCTCCCTTGGAACAAACAATAAAGGATAGGTGGGGTTAGAATAAATCCTCATACATAGTCAAAGAAGGTTATTCTCATTTTTTTTTCAATGCTCAAATCCCACCCAAGTCCACAATCTAGAATAAGATTTGGAAAACAAATTCTATCCCTAAAGTGAATTTCTTCTGCTAGCTATTAGATAATAAAAGAATCCTCAAAGTGGAAAACCTCTAGAAAAGAGGCCTAAATGGCCCCTCCATATTCCCATTATGTGAAATTGCTGAGGAAAACATGCCGCATCTATTTCTCAATTTCTAGTATACCAAACAGATTTGGTCGGTGGCTCTTGGTCCTCTATTCCTGAAGTCCAGGTGATCAGATAACCTCCTCAGATTCTTTGATTCTTGGCCAAAATTCTATGTGGGCTCCCTTTAGGCCAAAATCAACCTCAAATTCCTCTGGATAGTCATCCCAAATTATATTTTCTAGCAACTATGCTATCAAGAAATAAGGTGATATTTACCTTAGCATGGCCTCCAGCCAGGCACACTGCTCTAAAATATCTCTCTTCTTGTTTTAAGTTCCATAGACCAATTTTGGATCCCCCTCTTGACCCTTTTGAATCTACTTGGCTCTCTCCTTGGGCTTGGTCCAAGCCCCCCTCTCCTCCAAGAAAATATAGATTGATCAACCTCCTTGGCTTCTCCATTTGTCTCAAGATGGACTAGATGAATGGATACGAAATTTGAATTCTTGGACTGTTAAATTTGATGGGGATTAAAAAAAAAATATTGGGGTTGCAAGAGGGGGATGGGTTCTCATTAATCTCAATGGAATAAATATGGATCAGTATGCTTGGGATTTGGGAAAGAGGAAAAATAATCAAGCATATTCCTACAAGTTATTATATGGCCTCACCCGTAGCACAACAAAAAGGAATCAAAGACATGAACATATTGGAGGACTCTCTCATAATTCTAAAACATATGAACACAAGAACGACAGCTCAGAACAACAAATTGAATCAAGTTTTAAAAAGAACTGAGGCCTTGTGTTCTATCTTTAAGAACCTTCAATTCTTCCACACCTTGAGAAGCCTAAATCATGAGGCAGACTTGTAGGAAAATATGGCTTTCTAATTGACAGAAAATTGTAATCAAGTAAATGGAATTGAAGGATACCTCCTCATCCCCTAATTCTGATGATGATTAGAAGGTATTTGGAGGCAAATCATTTATATTATTTGAAGAAAAGAAATAATTTATTTTGGAATTTGGAGCTTAACGATGTAAATTTTTTCACTAATCCTTGCTCCGCCTCAGTTTTTTATTGTCTTTCCCCTTCTTTTTTCCCTTGGATTCCCCTTCATACCCTCCTCCCCTCCCCCTTTATCCTTCCCCCTCCCCGCTTTGTTAACATCCTCATCCTCCCCTCACTTACCTCCCCTCTTCCCCTTGGATTCCCCCTCCTCTCCTCCTCCTCTCCTTCCTTCACCTTATCCCCTCCCCCACTCTGTTGGAATCCACATACCCCTCCCTCATCTCCCCTCCCCCTCAGATTCATATACCCTCACTTCAAAAATCACTTTAGTAATTTGAGGTGGCAACCTCTTTCCCTCAACACTTGAAACTTATCATGCAATTTAATCACCTTGACATGTGACTACATTATTATGTTTTCCTCGACACTTGGTGATGGGATTGGCATAAGTGTGGGAGATCAGTTGATTAATCTATGTAATAAATTCCATTGTATTAACTAGAAAACCAGAGCCATGAGAGAAATATTTATGATAAAGCCTCATTTAATTCCTTAGGGTAAGATCTGTTGGCTCACGTGAGGGACAGTTAATATGCACCAAGAGAATTTCATTTCAGACTACAAGGCATTCATGGACGGTAATTGGGACCTTAGAGGTATGTTCTCATTCACTTGGTACAGGAATTTCTATAAATTGGAAAAAAATTATCAGAATCGCTACAGTAGAAAGGTCTTTGTCCAGAAGGTTGAGAGGGGCAGTTTGCATAGACATAGTTGGGACTGTGAAAGGGAAATTTAGGAAGATGAATTTTTCCTTTGGTCCGATATTAGTGTTGGAAAGACCTTGTATGAGACCTTTGATTTTGATACCAATAATGTTTGTGAGCTTCTGAGAGTAGGGAATTTTCCAATTGAGACTTTGCTTAAGTCCTCTATTTCAAGCTATTTCTTTGTGGGATTATCTAGGTAATAATTCCTCGACGGTGGACTCGAGGCCTTTGTCTCCCAAAGTCTTTTTGTCTGGTGTGGAAATTTGGATCAAACTCGGGAATGTTGTAGGGATTACAGCTTAGTAGAATCTGGAGTGTTGTGGACACTCATGGGTCTGTAATTTTGGTAATTAGGTCGGTTCTCTTCTTAAGGACTATTGGGTCTTGTGTAATTTTTGCTTCTCCTTGGATGATTTGGGGTCATGCACCCTGTCTCTCTATGGCTACTGGAATTTGGTCTTCTCTTTGGAATTTTTCCCTCAGTCTGTTATTATGACTGGGGTTATCGTCATAGGTGATTGGGATGGGTGGCGATACGCTTGGATAGGAATTGGGAGAAGTACCCTCCTATGGCTGATGTCTCCCCTCATGTTTATACCCCCTTGTGACCGTGAGCACCTTGAATTACGAGCTACTATGGATGAACTCCAAAATCATTTCAAAAAACAACAAGAAGAAGTCAGTGAAATTCTTGAGAGAAGCATTGTAAATAATAAGAATATACATCAACTAGAAGCTGAAGTCTTTTCATTGTGAAACCAAATTGAATAATTGCAGATTTAGCTGGTTGAAAGGAATTCGCATTCGGAGGAGGAATCAACAGTGATTGATCTCAACAGGTTGGTTGATCAAAATGACTAACCTTCTCTTGCTTTTATGCTAAATTATAAATGTATTTGGCTTCTTGGTATGTTTTTTAAGGCATACCTGACTCCTTTTGTAATAGCTTGGTCAAATTTTGATTTTTTGCATAGTACTTGGGCTCTGCTTGACAGTCTGAAATTTTTTTTTCCCAAGGATGGCATGGATTTTGAAATGTAAACTCTCATTTTTTACCATGACTGGGCATGGATTAATATAATATTATTACTCTTTTCTGTAAAAAAAATAAAAAAAAAATATGTAAGCCAATTAAAATCATTTAAATTTTAAAATAGGTACATGTAAATATTTTGGAGGGAAAAGAGGAGAAACTACTTTTTAAAATTGTTTTTTTGGCTCATCTCCTTATAGGTTTACCCAAATTTCAAGCGTAAACACTCGTTAGATGCGAAATTAAATTCCACATCCAACGAGAATGCATTATACACACTTTTGAGAATATCTACATTGATTAAAATTGAATATAAATTAATAAAATGTGTACAACACATTTTTTTAATGTATATTCATTTTTTATCAATGTGGGTCTTCTCAAAGGTATGCATAATGGGTACTCGTTGGATGTGTAATTTAATTTCGCATTCAACAATTGTCTACACTTGAAATTTGAGTAAACCTATAAGAAGATAAGCTAAAAATATAATTAAAAAAATAACTTTCTTATTTTCCTCCAAAATTCGTAACTCTTATTTTATTATTTTTCCTTAGCAGGCCACTTTTAGGTTGAAATTCCCTCTAATGTTTCCTTATTAATTTTATTATATTTTGACCTATGTAAGTTGTATTGGAACCTTTCAACATAGTTTTCCACACTTTCATCGCCATTTTAAATCATTTTGAATATTTTTTCTTGTAGGTCTAAGTCCTTACAGTAATCTTGATATTTCCATTAGGGAATTTTACGGTAAAAAATAGACCTCAAAACAAAAAATATACTAACAAAATCAACTTTAAAAGAACCAATAAGGTTCAAGATGATAACCTCAACCCCACAGCTAAATATTTTTGGAGAGAAGATGAGAAATATTTTTGAATTGTATTTTCAACTTATCTCCTTATAGGTTTACTCAAATTTCAAGTGTAGGAACTCTTTGGATGTGGAACGAAATTAAATTCCACATCAAAAAGTACCCCCTATACACACTTTTGAGTAGAAACACACTAAAATAAAATTGAGAATACATGAAAAAAAGTGTTTCCTGACACTTTGCATTTGAGTAAATGTATAAAAAAATAATAAAAAATATATAATAAAACAAGTATTTTTCTTTCTTTTCCTTTAAAAATCCATAACTCTTATGTTATTATTTTCCTTAGGAGAATCATTTTAGAAGAGAGGAATGACCTATTTCTGAGTTTTTTTAATAACCCAACGTTTTGGACTTCCTAAGTGAGTCCATCATCAGGGGTAGATGCCAAATATTCTTTGAAAAGTTGGGAGGATTAGGGAAAATGAGTAGATGTATAAATAGTGAATTATGAGGAGATTATTAAGGTCGGTTTAGATGAATGATAATTTTAATTTAAATTGTAATATAGTTTAATTATAATTTAAAATTATTTGAAATTGTGTATTATAATTAATGGAGTTATGTATTTGTTTAAATTAATTTATATAATTAAATTAATCAATTATTTAATTTAATTTAATTTAATTTAATTTTTTAATTTTTTAATCAATGTATTGAGAAAAGTTAAATTTTAATGAATTAAAGATAATAAAAAGAGGTAGGAATTATTTATTATTTATTTTAATTTTAAATTGTTGTATTATCTATTTATTTATATATTTTATTTTTAATTTCAATTATTTATTTATTTATTTAATTTTATTTAATTTTATATTTTTATTCATTTTATATTTTTATTTATTTATTTATTGTTTGTTTGTTTGTTTGTTTTTAATTTAAATTATTTTTTTGATAACATAATGCATTTATACTATGTTATTATTAGTTTTACTTTTCATAAGAGGTTTGATGTATTAATGGTTTCCAAGTATGGCTAATGATAAGTCCATCATCCCGATTTATGTTGTTTTTTCTTTTTTCAATTTCTATGGCCTCTTTGATTTTTCTTTTTGAGTAGTGGTCCTCTTTAGAGACAAGTTTGACATCCTCCATTCGTATGTAATGTGAGGATGAGAAGGCATGCTCTGCTAAGGTAGATTTGACTGTTCTGTTCTGAGATAAGTCAGCAGCATGTTCTTTCAGTCTAATGCTAAGGGATCTACATGTTTCACCAACGTATTATTTACCAGAAGAGCAAGGTATCATATAAACTCCTTTTTGTAGCCTAGGGTTTATAGGGTCCTTGGCAGAGTCTACCATATTTAAAATAGTATTAGGGGGAGTGAAGGCAATCTTAATGTTATGTCTGTTAAGTATTATGGAGATTTTATCAGTTGTTCCTTTTATGTAAGTAAAGAGATTTTAGGGATGTCAAAGGCTCTTTTTAGGTTATTTTTATTAAGGGTTTGGTCAATGGTTTTGTTGATGACATTTTTATTATATCCATTATGTTAAAAGAAATGGTGGAGATGATTTATCTCTTGTTCTAGATGGTGAGAGTCTGAAATCCTGGATGCCCTAGTTGCTAGGGTTTTTATGATGCCAATTTTCTGATTTGGATGGTGGTGTGAGTTAGCATGAAGGTATATATCCGTGTGTGTCTTCTGTCTATAAACTTTGGTGTTTAGTTTTCCTTCTTTTTTTCTTAAAAGGATTTCTAGGAAAGGTAATTGGTTATATTTTTCAATTTCAATGGTAAACTTGATATGACTCGAGATACTATTAATGTGAGCTAAGAAATCATTTAATTTCAATATACCATGGGTCCATTTTGCAAAAATATCATCTACATATATTTTCCATTCTTCAGGGGTGAATGGAAAGGATGTGAGGGCTATTTGTTCAAAATGTTCCATGTATATGTTGGAAATAATAGGAGATAGAGGTGACCCCATAGCTACCCCATTAGTTTGTTCATAAATAATTCCATTGAAGCTGAAGAAAGATGATTTTATGCACAATTTAAGGAGGTCTACTGTCTCTCTATCTGTGATAGTTTTCAAGATGTTTATGGCTTCACCCATAGGAATCATAGTGTAGAGGGAGATAATGTCAAAACCTACCATGAGATCCTCGTCTTTCATGTCAAGGTTTTTGGACCATTGAACAAAGGATGTAGAGTCTTTGATATGTGACGAGGTGTTTCTGGCAAGGGGGAGAAGCTTTTTGGCAAGGTATTGAGCAAGACTAATTTTAGACCTCAAAATTCCCCTAATGTTCAAAAATATTTCATACGAAGTATGGATGGTATTTCATTCCAGTCCCATGAACTAGAAAAGAGTTATGTTCTTAAACATGGCAGGGAATAATTTTATCTTTTGATCATCAAAACTATAATCTTAACTTTTCCATGGGATGTGAAACTCAAATAGGAAAGTATTTGGATCTTCGCTAGAGATTCTGTTGAAATTTAGGAGAGCTAATGGATATATTTTTCATGGATGCCACTCCTTGGTATTACTAATTGGAAATTTTAAAGTCACAGTATCTTCACAATTCAAACGAATCGCTTCATTGTTCGCCATGTGGCTTGGAGCAGCTACAAAGGGAAATCTCCCATGTGTTATTGATTCCTCGAGGGAAACATATCCCTTAGAGTGTTATGGTTCATGAATTGTATTCTGTTGGAGTTCAAACTCCTACTAACCACTAAGCAACTCTTTAGTCTCTATTCAATAAAAAGGAATCAGGTCTACCTCTATGTTAGAAGTAAGTTCAATATAATTTTCGCCAATAGGAATCAGTTATGTTCCTATTATAGAAGTAGGTTCCAAAATTGTTTTAAGTCATGGGTTCTTTATTCAATCCTCGTGACTATTTACATTAGAATCTTCTTCTTTTTCTAGTTTTCCTATATAATATTTAGTACATTGAGGGGTTCTTACAACACCACCACGTTCTCATGCATCTATATGCTTCTAACTTATATGTAAAACACTTTATATGAGATATTACAAGGGATGTCAACTTTTCCTATAACGCACATCCCCTTATCATATGTTATACAATTCATAAAACTTTTTAAACCCTTTTGACACCTCCTCGACAAAGGTGCCAAAAAATGATAGGTCTACTATATACCTTATTAATGGAAATAGGGTATGTAGCCTACTAGTTCATTTAATTTTCAACCCTGGGTTGGTATGCTTGTAAGGTGATATGCAAAATATATGCAAGAAATTAGAAACGTTTATGATCAAACTCTAGTATGTTGTTTATGCATTACCTAGAAATTAAATTCTATTTACAATAAAATGAAGTTTCTTTAAGCTACAAGAAAGAAAAAAAAAATCAACTAAGACAAAGTAAAGTAAATGAATATGTTATGTTAATCAACTGCATAATCAATAACATGCAATATGTTTGACACGTACAATGATTTGCAGTAATCTATTATCCACTACACTGGGAAATTAAAAGGCATATATGTAACAATATGTGGAAAATTATGGATAAATAACAATTATAAATTTGTAGCAATGTGAAAATTACATAACTAAAATATAACAGTGTTAACAAGATTAAACTAATAAACATAAATTAAATGACCCAAAACTAACCTCTCCAGAGTGGGACCTTATCCTATAGAGTCATGTGTGGTAAAACGTCAACACTTAACCCTCACTTGCAAAAATATGAAAAAATCACAACTCATGAACAAGAATTGGAAATAAGTGTTGTAATTAATTAGATAAGAAAGGCCACAATATCAAATGTATAATTGTGTATATCCATCCATCTTCATTCTCTGATATGAGGTAAAATACATCCTTTTATAAGTGTGTCCCTCTTGACTAATTTCATACGCAATTTAATAACAATATACTTGAGAAACAGAGATTTTGAACCCATTATGAAATAGATTTTAATTAAATTGATAAAGCAATGACAGAATTAAAGAACCAAGAAACTTACTCATGGATCGTCTAAATATTAATAGCATGTGCTCAATATAACAGAGGAATTGAAGAAAATTTCCCGTAATTTGTTTTGAAAACTAATATAATCTCCCAACCACTTATTGTCGAATGGAATATGCAGATGACGTGTTTCTTCAAGTCACTCTGCAATTACTGCTTTGTATATATAGCGCCAAATGCACATAAATTGGAACTTATATTTTAGTAGCAACAACATCTATGGCAGTGGCATGATTCCTCATGGATTGGAAGCAAGGAAACCTTGAAGTAAGTTGGAATGTGGATCTGCACCAACTACTATACAACATTCATGAAAGTGAATCTGTAATAAAGGATTGAGATATTGTGAACCTGTTGTTAGAGTCGGTATCTTCATACTTCCGTCAGAGATCAAATTTCTCTTGTTGCATTTCATTTTAGGTGTCTCATTCAGTTCAGTCAGCTGCATTCCATTAGGAGCATGGATCATCTGATGGAAGGGTCTTGTCACTCAAATCCCTCATGTCTTGTACCTGCTGGTCTATGTCTGTTCATTAAAATCATTTAAAATCATTTTTGGTTTCGTAGTTGGCAAAGAGTCATATTAGGTTTTGATTCTCATTAGGTCTAGGGTTTCATTAATCCAGTATTTAGAATGTATAATAATGGCCAACAAGCACATGAGGAAGACTCAAATAAGGTTTCAGTGCAAAAATTTCATCATCATAACGCTTGATAATGATTTTTCTTCAAAACTCTGTTTTGAAGAGAAATTGTCTATTTTATCCTTATGTAATAAATGCAATGTAAATTTTAAGTTTTTCAGTTGTAATAGTGCTCCATTCACAGCCATGGTCGCCTTTGCCAAAATTTCCATGCCATCCATTCCCTACAAAATAGACAAGAAGTTCATCATCAGACTAAAAGGCCAAAGGAAACAAAACAGAGTTCATTTAAAAAGTGTCAAAGTTTTCAAACATTACAAAGTGGGTTTTCAAAAAACAAAAATTGAAACCTTTGGCATAAAAGATATTTTCATTGTTTCAAAGTTTCATTTGCATGCCAAAGACAGCAATGTGCCAAGAAAAATTGTGGAGGAGCAAAGACTGTGTGTAAATTGCTGAGCGCAACGCACTGGGCAAGTGTCACGACGCATAGGCTGAGTGTGGCGCATCGGGCAAGCTGTCTGTGTGTTAGTTTGTTTTGGTGTGACACATTGGAGGGGTGTGGTGCACTCGGTTAGTTGCGCGATGCATTGGGCCGAAACACAAATTTTTTCCATTGCTTCCAAAAAATCCAAATCGACTCGGTCCATTTTTCCCAAGTAAGTTCATGTGAACTTGTAATTTCCATTTATAAATGTTTGAAAATGGATTATGAGAGTTTGAATGCCAAAACTCAAACCCTATTATCTTATTGAGAATTGTCCCCTTAGGGTTTTGAAGTTGGTGTTTTAAAATAATTTTGTGCCAAATACTCCATTCCTCACCTTGTTTTTTCCACCCCCTCACTGTTATATCATCACTACAATCCATTCCCCATCCTTTTACATCCCTAAAATCACTCATTCCTAAGCCGATTTCCCCATCCCTAAAGCCATTTCATTTCCTATCATTCCCATTTCCCATCTCACTTGTAAAATTTCCCAAACCCCAAGTTTTCCCAAGAAGTCAAGTGGCTGAACTTACACTTCAAATTTCACTTGATTAAACCCCATTATCCCCACTACCCTATTTCTCTACAGCCCCTCCCATACTACCATACATTTGGCACTAAGACAAAAGCATCAAAATTCTCATTTTCATCTATCTAATTCAACATATACCTTGCATAGACCTTGGAAAACATGGAGACAGATACTGATACATCATACGACCGAGATAGTGATTCCACCACTGAGCTACATGCACCTAGAAGGCCTCATAAAAGTGGTAGACATGTGAGAGAGGAGCCCACCTCATTGGCCGAATTGCAGGCTTATCCACTTGCCATGGCATTTTTCCAACAACAGTCATGCTATAAGTTTTTTGAAATGATTGCTAGGATCCATTATCATCAGGAGTTGGCTCATTTGTTTGTATTGCATTTACATGATGGTCAGGTCACCCTTGCCGGTGTAACTTTCACTTTGACACCGAAAACTATCTCTCAAGCAACTGGAATACCGAATGTGAGAGAACAGTGGAACAAAAGACATCAGGTGGATAGAGTGCATTATGAACCATATATTAGGCCTAGATTTGTGAGGCAACTCAGCAGTGTTTTACCATTTCGGTTCCTAAAGGAGTCCTATGCGCCTATGATGAAACTCATTATCAGATATTTCAGTTGTGAGGGCCGGTTTTCACGCCTCTATGCCTATTATATCAGGTTATTGATGCATTTCACCAGGGTGAGGATCATGAACCTCCCTTATTTCATGTGCTGTAACATCAAAAGAATGACCACTCTCGTGCAGAGGAAAAATCCTGAGCAGCAATACAACAGTATTTATCACTATGCACTCATCAAGATCGTGGTTGTGCATCAACTTGGATTGCAGGGTATTTCATGGGAGGATTTCATTTCCCATGATTTCTTCATAGCTCCTCAGGTTCCTCCGGAGGTTGTTTATGATGCAGGTGAACCTTCATATCATCATCGAGGTCAGGAGGTAGAGACTACTAGTGTGCCGTTGTATATCACTTATCAGAGAGGCACTAGAGGATTATTTGCAGTAGCCCGATGAGTATTATCTCCACCTGGGGTGGAAGGGGTCTCGCTTCCATCATCAGCAACATAGGTACAGGTATAGGATAGAGATTGAGGCCTATGTAGGATGAGGGGCCTTTAGGAGGCCAAGATACAAGTTTCATACTCATTGATGAGGATTTGAGCTCTCCAAGCTCAAAGTTGAGAGAGATTATTCAGGAGCAGAAGGCGGAGATAGACACATTGAACCTCAAGCTGCAAGGAGCCTAATGGATTATAAACTACATGGAGCAATGAAACAAACAGTTGGAAGATCAGCAAACAATCATGGAGTTGCAAAACATCCGTGAGAACTGGCAAGATGCCCAAAGAAGCCAAACCGAGATGACATCCATTGAGCGGGAGATTGAGGCCGATGGAGAGACTTGGCTTGAGAGGGTCAATATTCATCTTGAGAAGATTTTGGAGAAGGCCAGAAAGGAAAAGAACATGCTCAGGCACATGAAGAATCATTATTGGGCGAGAAATCATGTTTGCAAGGCGCGAATCAAGATCCTGAAGGCAAAGCTAAAGAGAGCATTAAAGCGTCGCAAAAGGCATAATAGACTCCAAATTTTGGCCAAAGCCTCCTTGGCTCAAAATAGTGCTTGATGGTGGAAATTCAGCCAAAATTTCAAGAAATTTGGGAAAATTTTTGTCAATTTTGAATTTTTCGGCCTTAACACAGATTTTCCTGCTCGATGCGTCACGCCACTTGGCGCGTGCTTATAATTGTCAGCTCCTTTTGAAGAAAAATTTGTATTTCTAGATTTTTCATCAAAATGTATGCATGCCTACCCATTACCTAGGATTTTGACAAGTTTTAGGTTGCCTGAAGGGTCAAAAACACCTTAAAAATGGCCTTTCTGCCACTTTTTGGACACACAGGAAGTAGTGTTGGGAGATTTGATTTTTGGAGGGGAAAACGGCAACCAAATTTAGAAATTCCACTTGGGTTCGAAAGTAGACAGGTAGAGATTTCCAACGAGCTATCCTACACTCAATTTGGACTCCGGGAAGGCCCTCAAAATCAGCCTCAAAGTGGTGCGACGCATAGAGATTTCAGGTGCGGCGCATTGGGAAATTTGGCCTAGTTTTCACTCAGTAACTCAGTTTTCGCCTAGTTTTGGCCAGTTTGACTTTTTAATCTTCATATGTACATATCTTGATGTAACTTGATGTAATTTTATGACTTTGATGTAATTTTGGCACATTTTTACTCATGTTAGTAGATTCATTCACCAAAAAGTGAAATGTAACTGAATGAATTAGTTTCCTATCCTATAGAGGCAAGTTGTTCCACTGCCTATTTTCCAGTTCTTAGATTAGATTTTTTTGAAACAGCTCCTAAACTAGTGAGCTTGACCCCTAGAGGCATGGGGATGAGTTAGGCTTGTCTATATCTTGTAGTTTCTCAGTCATTTTCAGGGTTGGACACTTGGGATTGCTTAGAGCTTCATTGTACCTTTCATCTCTGCATTTTGGCAAAGAAATAGACCAGGATTTGTAGCACTCTCTGGGATCCATGTGGCTCTATGTTTTGATGGTGTGTATCTCTCTTTGATTGTAAGTTTACTGACGTTTCATGTGTATCATTTCCCTTCTCATTTCTTCTTAAATTAAACAAATAAGTGATAAAGGTGGAATCCATTAGATTTGCAGTGCTCTGCCTTGAAGTTTTTTTTGCTTTTCCATGTTTTCAACATTATGAAGAGGATTCTTGAATCCCTCTTTCCCTCTTCAACTCCTCATCAGTCTGAGCTATCCATTTCATTCAATTTGAAGCATCAAAACAATGGCCTTCCTTTCCGCATTCAACCCTCTGCAAAACTGATCATTTTCCCGGACCCAAAACTGCCTTTCCCTTTCATTCCAAAAAAAACCCCCAAAATCAATCAAACTCTTCCACATATATACCTAGCCTAAAATCATCCTTTATTTCAAGTCATCTCAAGCCTCATTGATTATTTTTGCTGAGATTGACCCAGAGAGAGCCCTCTCCTGATCTGGTAGGGCTAGCTACCAGATTAAGCGTGGTTTGATGTTACCCTAGACTCTGCCTTCCTTCATCCTGAGGTAGATTTAGGCCATAACATAGTGGTGACCATACTGGGTAAAAATAAAATGGTTTTCTTATTAGTGTTATTTTTTTTATAAGCTACAGACGGAGCCTGAAGTTATGCCAGGTAGCCTTCGAAACGCTGTTTCTTTGCATTAGCGAAAGTAGATAAACGCTGCTTCAGTCAATCTCCGGTCTAGTTTGTAAACGTAACATCTAACTTGTAAATTTCCCTAGTACATCAGATCATTCTAGACTTTGGGTGATGAGTTTAGAATTTGATAGGCCGAACAAGTTGGTTTTTTCCCTTTAGTTTTTGAAAATAATTCAACACACTGGCTTCTAGACGACATACTAGAGCAAATCCGGATCCCGATCCACCTCCTGTGTATGAAAATCCCAATCTTATTTCAAGAATCCTTCGTCGATAAAGTCCTGTGATTCCTTAGTTTAAATTTCATTCATGTCCCATTGTTTTTGAGTATCTTCAAGATCTTGAGTTTGACGAACAATTTGAGTTGTCTTTGTTTGAGACTAAGTCTTAAAGTGTTATTGATTCTACCGTCATAAATCCAGAGTTTATCAAGTATCTTGAAATTGAATAGGCTAATAGATCCATTGTGGCAACAAATATTCTTGAGTTCATAGAGTCTGCATCTGCAACTCTTGGGTCATTTGCAGTTACATCTAGTTCACAAATTCATAATGAGCCTCCTTTCATTCCTACCATTCCCATGCAACCATCTATTTCTGATCAACAATCTGCAGTAGTATCGCCTCCATCCACACCACATACACCTCATACATGAACTGCTCTGACTCCTCCTATATCCCCAAGACCGGTTGTGAATCCACCCAGAGCAATGGCTGCCCGATTTGCACCTCTTGTGTTGCCTCAAAACTTGGATGATATGCCCGCAGATTATCAAAGAAAAATTCCATTTTTTGATGGCACTCCTCAAAGTCTCATTGCTCAGCAACATGTGGATAGAATGGCAGATTTCTTTGACCTTCATGAGATTGATGTGGAAAATGTAACAATGAGATTTTTTGTTCAAACCTTTGGAGGAGAAGTCAGAAAGTGGTTTAGAGCCTTGCTGCCTAGAAGTATTGCTACATTGGATAATCTTCAGAGACAATTCTTGGATCGATGGGAAGTGCAGAAAGATCCTCTTTCAATCCTTTCAGAATATGACAATATCAAGCGAAACGTTGGTGATTCTGTCCAAGATTATTGTATTAGATTCAATACTGTTTACAATGCAATCCCTGGTGATATAAAGCTGCCTAGGGGTTCAGATTTGATTAAATTTCTAGATGGATTCAATCCTGACATGGCTTATCAATTGAGAGAAAGAAGTCCGGCTACTTTAGAAGATATGCAGAAAATTGCAGTAAGTGTTGAAGCTAATTTGAATGCCAGGAGAGCTAGAATGAGAGCTAAAAAGAAAGTAGCAATAAAGGAAGAGGTTTCTACGTCAAATCAAATGCTTCGGAAGATGGAAAAGATGTTTGAGATATTAACACTTGATAATCCTGAACAGCAGATCAGAAATCCTAACTTCCGTGGCCAGCAACAACCGCATTTCAGAATCAAGCAAAGAGAGCAGTGAGCACAAGAACAGGCAGCACAACAGCAAGTGAAGACACCCTTACAACAGAATTTTGTTGGTCCGGAATCAGATGATGAAGAGAATGTAATAGGAGAAGAGAATCATTTCTTTACACCTGATAATATGACAACTTTTATCACTGAAGATGAGGATTATTCAAAAAATTCAGCTGTACAAAAAGACGATGATTTCATCTTGGCAAATGAGACAGTTCTTGAATAAGAGTCTGATGAGTATCAGAGGGGATACATGAATGCCTTGATAGCCCAGCAGCGACAATATTCACTCAGAAACAAAGATGTGCCTGTTAATCCAATTCAAAAAAGAAAGGAAGTTTCAGCACCAAAGAATGATTCACCCATGGCGCAAAAGAAGGGAAAAGAGATAGCTGATCCCACTACTAGCAAATCCCCATCAGAAAATGAAATATCCAATCAGTCGATTGTATCAAAGGAGAAAACTGAAAAGAAGGATGTTCCAGCTAAAGAGGTAGAGAAAATTTTGGTTTTTAACTTAGAAAATGAAATTTCTAAGTTAAAAGTTTCCATTCCTTTGACTGAATTGATGAAGAACAACAACTATAATGGTCAGGTTTCTAAGATTTCGAATTTAGATCCATTGTCTGATATGGTGAATGTGGAAGATGATCAACCTGAGTTGATTTTTGGTCCAGCATTGGATGGTGAGTCTCCAGATAGCGATGTGCCTCCTTTTTATATCAGCCTTAGATTGCATGATTTTGTGTTACACAATGCTATGTTTGATTTCGGAGCATCTCATAATCTCATGCCAAGGGAAATCATGGAGAAATTGGGATTGGATATCACTAGAAAGTATCATGATCTTTACTCTTTTGATTCCAGTAGAGTCAGATTCATTTGGCTTATCAAAGATTTGGTGGTCAGTTTGGATCAGATTCAGACTAAAAATGTTTTGATGGATGTGGTTGTGGCGGATATTCCTCCTAGATTTGGCATGCTTCTTTCCAGATCTTGGGGAGCGAAACTAAAAGGAACATTGAAGCTTGATTTCTCCTATGCTACCATTCCTGTGTTTGGTCAGATGAGAAAATTATATTGGGAGCAAAAGATGAAGTATATGATCACCAGCAAGGAGAAACCGGTAAATCATCCAATCAATTATGTACATACAGATTTAGAGTCATTTGTTTTGTATTTAGATAGTTTCAATGATGTAAATAGCCAATTAGTTGAAGTAGAAGACATTCCGGAAATCACCGAGAATTTTAGAGAGGTCTTAAAGAAAGAGAGACAAAAACTTGAAAGTTCTGCTGAGGAATCAACCTTCCGATAGCAGCAAAAAGTTGATGGACAGCAAGCAGAAATAACAAAGCAAACAGACTTTCAGCACTTGGAAGAGGATGAAGATGGTTTATGGACCATGGATTTTGATGGTGCAGTAGGAAGTGATGGTGCTGGAATTGGAATTTGGGTGCGCAGCCCTTTTTCTGCCCCAAACAAAGTACCGAGTAATGTAAGGGTCTGTTCTTATAAATTGGCTTTTGATTGTTCAAATAACGAGGCTGAATACAAAGCTTTAATTGCTGGTCTAAAAATTCTTAGAAAGTTGAATGCTAAGAGGATTGCAGTGTATGGCGACTCCGAGTTGGTCATCAAGCAAGTGAAAGGTGAATACCAAGCTAAGCATCCTCGAATGCGGGCTTACAAAAATGCAGTTCTTGATATCTTGAAATTGTTTTCAGACTATACTTTGACTTGTGTCCCTCGTATTCAGAATGGTATTGCAGATGCACTTGCAAAGGCAACAAGTAATTTGAAAATTATGATGAACTCAAGTAACATATTTGAAATTCATGTGAAGCATCGTCTGACTGTCCCAGAAAATCAAAGGTATTGGCAAGTATTTCAAGATGATGAAGAAATTGATGAATTTCTGCAAAATGAAGGCAAATTCAAAGACACTTCTATTGACATGGAGCATGATGATGGTGGGGCTGATGTGCAAGTAAATCAAATGGAAGTATTGCAGCTGAAGGATAATGTCATTCCTAAAGTTCTAATACCTTTAGAGGAGCTTTTCGATCAAGATAACGTAGCTCGAAAACCAACCTTGCAGCCAACCGAAAAGGGAGTTGAAGATGTGAACATTGGATCAGCTAAAAATCCAAAGATGGTGAAATTTTCCAAAGCATTGCCACCAGAGGTAAAATCAAAGTATATCAGTTTATTGTCTTCTTTTGCTAATGTATTTTCTTGGGACTATTTAGATTTGAAGACATATGATACAAACATAATTCAGCACACCATTCCGATCAAGCCAAATCAAAATTCCTTCAGGCAGAAGTTGAGAAGAATAAATCCAAAGTTGCTGCTCTCAATTGAGAAGGAGGTGAATTGGCTGTAAAAGGCTGGTATCATTGTTCCTATAATATTTTCAGATTGGATTTCTAATTTGGTGCCCGTACACAAGAAAACAAGTGAGATTCGTTTGTGCATTGATTTTAGGAAACTGAATAAGGTTTCTTTGAAACATAGTTATCCATTGCCCAAAATGGATCACATAATTTAGTGAGTAGTTGGAGCATCTCGTATGTCGCTACTCGATGGTTATTCTGGTTATAACCAAATTCTAGTCCATGAGGATGATAGATACAAAACAGCGTTCACCACTCTGTGGGGAACTTTCCATTATGCTAAAATGCCTTTCGGTTTGAAAAATGCTGGTGTGACCTTTCAACGAGCAATGGATATGGCATTTGCAAATGAGAAAGATGTTTTTATAGTTGTGTATCTTCATGATTTGATAGTCTTTTCTAACTCAGATGAAGAGCACCTTTACCATTTGAAGATTGTTTTTCAGCGGTGTAGAAAGTATGGTGTGTCACTCAATCCGAAGAAAAGTTTGTTGGCCATGGATGAGGGAAAGCTTCTGGGACATATTATCTCAAAATATGGCATCCGTATTGATCCAGCTCGAGTAGAAGCTATTCAGCAAATTGATCTTCCCCGAAACAAAAGGAGATCCAATCATTCAATGGTAAGATGAATTTTTTGCGTCGTTTTGTGACCAATCTTGCAGAACATCTAAGGGAGATTACAAACATGCTTAAGAAAGATAACGTAGTGAAGTGGACTGAGGAGGCTGTAAAGTCTTTCAATTTAGTGAAGTTGGATCTTTCTTCAGCTCTGGTTTTGATTAGCTCGGATTATACTTAGGATTTTATTTTTTTTTCATTTTCTTCAAAGCATACTATGGCAATAGTATTGATGCAGAAAAGAGATCAGCATGAAAAACCAATTGCTTTTTTCAGCCGAACCATAAGAGATGTAGCCTTAAAGTATAACATAATATAAAAGCAAGCTCTTGCTTTAGTGAAAGCATTGAAATATTTTCGAGTATATATTATGCATTCTCATATTCTTGCTTATGTTCCTAATGCTGCTGTTAAGGATTTTTTAGTGCAAACAAATCCGGAGGGAAGACGAGGAAAATGGATTGCTGCCTTGTTGGAGTATGATGCGGAGATAAAGCCTACAAAGCTTATCAAAGGACAAGGGCTGGCTAAGCTAATGGCTGAGTCAAATTTACATGCCTTGGACATTAATCTCATTACTGCTATGTCCGAGGAAAATGAAGGAAGTTTGCTAATTCAGGTATCAGAAATATTTTTTCATTCTCCTTGGTATTCAGATATTGTATATGTGCTCCAAAATTTGTCACCACTGCCAGGCATGGCTAAAATCAAAAGTAGAACTCTGAAATTGAAGGCTGCCAAGTTTTGCATTTTGAATAATGCTCTCTATTGAAAAGATCCCGGTGGTGTTTTGTTAAATTGTTTGGTGGAAGAAGAAGCAAAGCAGGTGATGGAGGATTTTCATAAAGGACATTTCAGAGGTCACCTTTTCTGGAAAACAAAGGCCAACAAAATTTTGAGAGCAGGATATTATTGGCCGAATCTCTTTGCTGATGTGTACAAAATTGTTAAAAGATGTCATGAATGTCAGATTTTTGAAGGGAGGAAGAAGTTGCAGCCTTTGCCGCTTAAGCCCATTGAGGTTAGTGCTCCTTTTCAGAAATGGGGTTTGGATTTCATTGGCAAGATCCATCCTGCTTCTTTAGCTCACCATAAATGGATCCTCACAGCGACAGATTATTTCACGAAATGGATTGAAGCAATTCCCACCAGGCAAGCTACGGATTCGGTAATAATTTCATTTCTTGAGAATAATATTTTGTCTCATTTTGGTTGCCCGAATAAGTTAATTATTGAAAATGTAGCAACTTTCAAATAAAAAAGAATGGTTGATTTTTGTGACAAGTATCACATCACTTTAGGACACTCAACCGCTTATCATCCACAAGGCAACAGTTTGGCAGAGTCTTCAAACAAATCTTTGGTCAACATTATTAAAAAACTGCTGGAAATTAATAAGAAAAGTTGGCATAAGAAGTTGGTCAATGCACTTTGGGCAGACCGAGTGAGTCAGAAGAAATCCATTGGTATGTCCCCCTTTGAGCTAGTATATGGAGTTGACACGGTATTTCCTACCTTTCTCGTAGTTCCAGTGGTCAAAATTCTGTAGGAAGATGGCAGTGAAGATGATCATATGAAAAGGAGAATAAATCAAGTGATCCATTTGCAGCAGACTAGAGAAGAATTTTTCCAAAACACGTTCAAGCTGCAAGAAAGAATTAAGAAAATATATGAAAGAAAAGCAAAAGAGGACACATTTCAATTGGAGGAAGTGGTGCTGAAATGGATGCAAGAAATGAGGAAAAAGGTAAGCACGGTAAGTTTGAAAATCTATGGAAAGGACCCTTCAAAATTGCTGCATATTGGGGTCAGAATGCCTTTCTTCTGAAAGAAATGAACGGGGAAGATTGTCCAGGAGGGCCGGTCAATGGTCGGCTGCTCAAGCGGTATCATTTCTGAAATGTTTCTGTTGTTTTACATTGTCACTGTACATACCAGTTTATTTCAGTTTCATTGCAAGTTTGTGTTGTCATATTTTCTTCAGTTTGGGGCCCAAGGTGAAGGCTATAACTTTGAAGATTGATTTCAACTTTGGTTTGAGCTATTGAGTCTCATATTTCAGTCATTTTGTTTTCAAAATTGAGTCGATTTGAGTCAATTTTCAGTCAATAAAATGAGTCAAGAGTCTTGTGTTGATTTGTCAAAGTTATTGACTCCATAGCCCAATGGACTAAGGCACTGCGTACTCTCCCAGAAATATGTAGTTCTTGGCACCTCCAAGGAGCTACCATCCCCGTTGGAGCTAATGTTAGAGTCAGTATTTTCATCCCTCCGTCAGAGATCAAATTTCTCTTGTTGCATTTCATTTTAGGTGTCTCATTCAGTTCAGTCAGCTGCATTCCATTAGGAGCATGGATCATCTGACGGAAGGGTCTTGTCACTCATATCCCTCATGTCTTGTACCTGCTGGTCTATGTCTGTTCATTAAAATCATTTACAGTCATTTTTGGTTTCGTAGTTGGCATAGAGTCATATTAGGTTTTGAGTCTTATTAGGTCTAGGGTTTCGTTAATCCGGTCTTCAGAATGTCTAATAATGGCCAGCAGGTACATGAGGAAGATTCAAATAAGGTTTCAGTGCAAAAATTTCATCATCATAATGCTTGATAATGATTTTTCTTCAAAACTCTGTTTTGAAGAAAAATTGTCTATTTCATCCTTATGTAATAAATGCAATGTAATTTTTAAGCTTTTCAGTTGTAATAGTGCTCCATTTGCAGCCCTGGTCACCTTTGCCAAAAGTTCCATGCCATCCATTCCCTGCAAAATAGACAAGAAGTTCATCATCAGTCCAAAAGGCCAAAGGAAACAAAACAGAGTTCATTTAAAAAGTGTCAAAGTGTTCAAACATTACAAAGTGGGTTTTCAAAAAACAAAAATTGAAACCTTTGGCATAAAAGATATTTTCATTTTTTCAAAGTTTCATTTGCATGCCAAAGACAACAATGCGCCAAGGAAAATCGTGGAGGAGCGAAGAAATCGTGGAGGAGTGAAGACTGTGTGTAAATTCCTGAGCGCGACGCACTGGGAAAGTGTCGTGGCACATAGGCTGAGCGCGGCACATCGGGAAATTTGTTTGTGTGTTAGTTTGTTCCTACACGGCACATTGGAGGGGTGCGGCGCACTGGGTTAGTTGTGCGGCGCATTGGGCCGAAACACAAATTTTTGCCATTGCTTCCAAAAACTCCAAATCGACTCGGTCCATTTTGCCCAAGTAAGTTCATGTGAACTTGTAATTTCCGTTTACAAATGTTTGAAAATGGATTATGAGATTTTGAATGCCAAAAATAAAACCCTATTATCTTATTGAGAATTGTCCCCTTAGGGTTTTCAAGTTGGTCTTTTAAAATAATTTTGTGCCAAATACTCCATTCCTCACCTTGTTTTTTCCACCCCCTGACTATTATCTCATCACTGCAATCCATTCCCCATCCTTTTACATCCCTAAAATCACTCATTCCTAAGCCTATTTCCCTATCCCTAAATCCATTTCATTTCCTATCATTCCCATTTCCCATATCACTTGTAAGATTTCCCAAACCCCAAGTTTTCCCAAGAAGTCAAGTGGCTGAACTTACACTTCAAATTTCACTTGATTAAACCCCATTATCCCCACTGCCCTATTTCTCTATAGCCCCTCCCATACTACCATACATTTGGCACTAAGACAAGAGCATCAAAATTCTCATTTTCATCTATTTAATTCAACATATACCTTTCATAGACCTTGGACGACATGGAGACAGATACTGATACATCATATGAACGAGATAGTGATTCCACCACTAAGCTACATGCACCTAGAAGGCCTCATAAAAGTGGCAGACATGTGAGAGAGGAGCCCACCTCATTGGCTAAATTGCAGGCTTGTCCACTTGCCATGGCATGTTTCCAACAACAGTCATGCTATCAGTTTTGTTGAATGATTGCTAGGATCCATTATAATCAGGATTTGGCTCATTTTTTTGTATTGCATTTACATGATGGTCAGGTCACCCTTGCCGGTGTAACTTTCACTTTGACACTGGAAACTATCTCTCAAGCAACTGGAATACCGAATGTGGGAGAACAGTGGAACAAAATACAGCAGGTGGAAAGAGTGCATTATGAACCATATATTAGGCCTAGCCTTGTGAGACAACTCAGAAGAGTGTTCCCATTCCAGTTCCTAAAGGAGTCCTATGCGCCTATGATGAAACTCATTATCATATATTTCAGTTGTGAGGGCCAGTTTTCATGCCTCTATGTCTATCATATCAGGTTATTGATGTGTTTCACTATGGTGAGGATGATGAACCTCCTTTATTTCATGTGCCGGAACATCAAGAGAATGACCACTCTCATGTAGAGGAAAACTCTTGAGCAGCAGTACAACAATATTTATCACTATGCACTCATCAAGATCATGGTTGTGCATCAGCTTGGATTGCAGGGTATTTCATAGGAGGATTTTATTTCCCATGATTTCTTCACAGCTCCTTAGGTTCCTCTGGAGTTTTTTTATGATGCAGGTGAACCTTTATATCATCATGGAGGTCAGGAGGTAGAGAATACTAGTGTGCCGTTGTATATCACTTATCAGAGAGGCACTATAGGATTCTTTGTAGTAGCCCGACGAGTATTATCTCCACCTCGGGTGGAAGGGGTCTCACTTTCATCATCAGCAACATAGGTGTAGGTACATGATACATATTGAGGCCTATGCAGGATGAGGGGCCTTTAGGAGGCCAAGATATAGGTTTCATACTCATTGATGAGGATTTGAGCTCTCCAAGCTCAAAGTTGAGAGAGATTATTTAGGAGCAGAAGGTGGAGATAGACACATTGACCATCAAGCTGCAGAGAGCCCAATGGATTATAAACTACCTGGAGCAGCGAAACAAGCAGTTGTAAGATCAACAAACAATCATGGAGTTGCAAAACATCTGTGAGAACCGGCAAGCTTCCCAAAGAAGCCAAACCGAGATGACATCCATTGAGTGGGAGATTGAGGCCGATAGAGAGACTTGGCTTGAGAGGGTCAATATTCATCTTGCGAAGCTATTGGAGAAGGCCAACAAGGAAAAGAACATGCTTAGGAACATGAAGAATCATTATTGGGCGAGGAATCATGTTTGCAAGGCGCGAATCAAGATCCTGAAGGCAAAGCTAAAGAGAGCATTAAAGCGTCGCAAAAGGCATAATAGACTCCAAATTTTGGTCGAAGCCTCCTTGGCTCAGCATAGTGCTTGATGGTGGACATTCAGCCCAAATTTCAAGAAATTTGGGAAACCTTTTGTCAATTTTTAATTTTTTTGCCTTAACACATATTTTCCTACCCAACGCGTCACGCCACTTGGCGTGTGCTTATAATTGGCAGCTCCTTTTGAAGAAAAATTTGTATTTCTAGATTTTTCATCAAAATTTATGCATGCCTACCCATTACCTAAGGATTTTGACAAGTTTTAGGTTGCCTGGTGGGTCAAAAACACCTTAAAATGGCCTTTCTGCCACTTTTTGGACACACAGGAAGCAGTGTTGGGAGATTTGATTTTTGGAGGGGAAAATGGAAACCATATTCAGAAATTCCACTTGGGTTGGAAAGTAGACAGGTGGAGTTTTCCAAACGATCTATCCTGCGCTCAATTTGGAATCTGAAAAGGCCCTGAAAATCAGCCTCAAAGTGGCGCGACACATAGAGATTTCAGGCACGAAGCATTGGGAAATTTGGCCTAGTTTTCACTCAGTAACTCCGTTTTTCGCCTAGTTTTGGCCAGTTTGAATTTTTTATCTTCATATGTACAGCTCTTGATGTAACTTGATGTAATTTCATGACTTTGATGTAATTTTGGCACATTTTTACTCATGTTAGTAGATTCATTCACCAAAAAGTGAAATGTAACTGAATGAATCAGTTTCCTATCTTATAGAGGCAAGCTGTTCCACTGGCTATTTTATAGTTCTTAGTTTAGATCTTGTTGAAACAGCTCCTAAACTAGTGAGCTCGACCCCTAGAGGCATGGGGATGAGTTAGGATTGTCTATATCTTGTAGTTTCTCAGTCATTTTCAGGGTTGGACACTTGGGATTGCTTAGAGCTTCATTGTACCTTTCATCTCTGCATTTTTGCAAAGGAATAGACCAGGGTTTGTAGCACTCTTTGGGATCCATGTGGCTCTATGTTTTTATGGTTTGTTTCTCTTTGTGACTTGATGGCAACCCACCTTGATGAAGATGATGACAACTTACTTGATGAAGTTGTACTTGATAGAATATGTTCTTAATGAAGTAAATCTGATGTATCTACAGTGAGTACAAAAGGCAGTGAAGAAAGGAATCCAGATTGTGCTAAATCTATGGTGAAAGAGTATGTCTCAAGGAATACGCGGATCTGTCTAAGGGAAGTCGCGTATGCACGCGGAAAAGAACGTGCAAAGTCGCGTATGGGCTAAAGCGCTCTAAAAGTGAAAAACCAGGGGTGACCACCATGGTATTGACCCATTGTATTGGGTAATGATCCGCCTAATTGACCCCGTCCAGGAATACCATCGGAAGTAATGTTGTTTTGGCTCATGGTATTGAAAAAGGGGCTCATGGTATTGAAAAAGGATAAACCTATATAAAGAGATGAAATTCATTATGGAAATCATGAGTGAGGGTGCAAGATGACTGAGCTTGAATGAATACTTCTCTCTGAAGTAGATCTGAATGGACAGGGTTACACTTGAATGATAAATCTGCGTGTATGATGCACCAATGATGAAGAAGGGGATCTAGATCTGAAATGTGCTTGTATTTGCTAGATCTGTTTATGGAATGATTAGATCCAAGAAGAGGCGAACATCTGTCTAAAGTGAAGGGTTAAATCTGTGTGAAGTATCTGTTCTGAAGAAATGCAATGACCTAAAATCTCTGAAGAACCATACGCTAGTTCGCCAAAGAGGAAGCGCGTATATACGCGACTTTGCTGAAAGAAAAGCGCGTATGCGCAATTAAATTGGTTCTATAATATGTACAGAAGTATACGCTGGTTTGTGTGAATGGAAGCGCGTATATACGCGACATCAGTGAAGTGAAAGCGCGTATGCAAACTAGGGTTTGGAGAAGTCCGTGGTAAGAAATGACTGATCTATTCTGCTGTATTGCTGCTATCTGTATTCTACTTTTCTGAGTTGTCTGCATCAGTTTGGTTGTATGATTGAGCTTAAATGTATGAAGAGGGTCCAGTCTAAAAATATGATGAAACGTGGCTTACAAGTATTGTTCTATTGAATTTGTTGGATCCAGTGTGAAAATTGATGAAACGTGGTCCGAAGGGGTGCTGAGGGTTGTAGCCTTCAGTCAGGGGGTTGTAGCTCCCTTCCAGGTGAGGCTGGTAAACGAGATCAGGGGGTCGTAGCTCCCTTCCAGGAGAGGCTGGTAAACGAGTTAGGGGGTTGGAGCTCCCTTCTAGGAGAGGCTGGTAAACGAGCGCAGGTGGGTGCCTGCGTGCTGGTCAAGTCTGCGCCAGCACATATGTTGTAAGATGTTTTCTCTATAATAAAATATTGAAGGCTGAGCAACTGCAGCAGTGGTTTTCTCTCGATTTGGGTTTCCACCTAAAAATCCTGGTGTTCATGTGTGATGCTTTGTGTGATGGTTTATTCTGTTCTTACTGCACATGTTTACTGTTTATTGAACATCTGATGAATGAATGATGGAATAATATAAGTGAAGATTTAATGACAGATCTAGATCTCTGTGTATACGCTAGTTTCATAAAGGGGATCCGCGTATATACGCTAGTTTACTAAAGGAAAGTAGCGTATAGGTTTTAAGGAATGAAAAATTAAAAAGATTTGATTATGCAGTAAATACTGATTCACCCCCCCCCTCTCAGTATTTTTCCCAACAATTGGTATCAGAGGGTGGTCCTTCTGCAGAAGCTTGATCGCTTGAAGGAGATCCGTCGCAATGGGAAGTCAAGAAGAAGTAATGTCTATAAAGCCACCTCTATTCAATGGAAGCAATCTGATATTCTGGAAGGTACGAACAAAAGCATATCTGCAAAGTCTTGGTGCAGATGTATGGGCAATCGTGGAAGAAGGTTATCAATACCCAGCAAGTATTCCTACTGATGCAGCAGAAAGGAAGAAGTATGAAATCAATGCCAAAGCAGTAAATGTCTTGTTAGGAAGCATGTCTAAATCAGAATTTGCTAAAGTGATGCAGCTACATTCAGCAAAAGAAATATGGGACAAAATCATTCTGAGCTATGAAGGAGATACAAAGGTAAAAAATGCAAAACTCCAAACTCTTAGAATTGAATATGAAAATTTGAAGATGCATAGTGATGAAAGTGTTGCCGGTTTCTTCCTTCGTCTAGATGATGTTGTAAATCGAATGAGAAATTTGGGTGAAACCACAACTGATACTACTATGGTGGAAAAAGTCTTAAGATCCTTGACTTCAAAATTTGACTCTAAAGTCTCAGCTATTGAAGAAAGGCAAGATCTGCAAACTCTTACTATTGTTCAATTACATGGTATTCTGACTGCTTTTGAAATGAGACAAGAGGTCCTTCTCAAATCAAGGAAGCTGCATTTAAGGTATCTGCAAGAGGAGAAGAAAAGGAAGTCGTCAAAGAATCCAGCTACATATCTGATGAAGAAGAAGCGAATTTCGTGAGAAAACTCCAACTAGGAACTGGAAGATTCAAAGGTAAGCTTCCTTTCAAATGTTTTGAGTGTGGAAAAGTTGGTCATTATGCTGCAAAGTGTCCTTATAAAGAAACCTCGGCTAAAGGAAAAGAAGTAGCAAGAAGGAATAAGAATCGATCTAGCACAAGGAAAAGTTATTATACTAATGAAGACAGTGATGGATCATCTAATAGTGAGGAAGAATGTGAAGAAGACTTTAGACTTCTCATGGATTTTGAACAAAGAGAAGAAAAGGATACTTTCGTGGATGTTCTAGAGGACAATGATTTTCTTGAAGAAAACAATCAACTCAAAGTAAGCCTAGCAGAAAAGAACATAATCATAGAGACTCTTGAAAGACAGCTTGAAGCGAAAGAAAAACGCATTGAGGAATTGGAGTGTGAAATAGTAAGTCTAAGGAAAGATAATGAGAAAGTGAAGACTCTCAATCTTAGATTTGCTAAAAGTTCAGAAACCTTAGATGAGATTATCAAGTCACAACGGTCTCCTCTTGTAAAAACAGGTCTTGGATATACTGGGGAATCTTCCCAGACTTCAGCTCCAAATTATTTAAAAGCAGTCACTACTGGTTCTCTTCACTTAGCCACTCAGCAAGGGAACAAAGGTTCTTTACAGGTAAAGCATGATCATCTCAAATCAAGGATCACTAACAAGGAGATCCCTCAAAGAAGCAACAACCAACAGGTAAATTCAAATAGAAGATTTCATGGTCGCCGAAATTTCTACTTCAATGGACAATGTTTCTCATGTCACAATTTTGGTCATAAAGTTGTTCAATGTGTTGCATATAAAACCATCATGACAAGAGAAGCAAGAAAGAAAAGAATGAATATTGAACCAAAGAAGAATACCTATAACAACTTTTCTCCTCTTCAAAATGAGGTTGAATGTACTTATTGCAATAACTTTGGTCATGAAGAATCTGAATGCAGGAGCAAGATCCAGCCAAATGAACATGTTCCCTCAAGCTCTAAAGTATGGAAAAAGAAAGAATTACAGGTTGAAAATTGTGGGATAGCATTATTTGCAGAAGGTGAAGAAAATCAATGGTACATTGATAGCGGGTGCTCAAGACACATGACAGGTGACAAAAGCAAACTTCTTACATATAATGCTCTAGAAAAGGAAAAGAAAGTTACATTTGGAAATGATACTCCTGCTGTAATTAAAGGAAAAGGGTCAGTATTTCTAAAATAAAAGGTGAAGGCTAATGATGTCATGTATGTGGATGGATTAAGGCATAACTTGTTAAGTGTAAGTCAAATGTGTGATCAAGGAACATAAGTGGTCTTTAGTTCAAAGGAATGTGTGGTTCGTGATCTTGATACAGGTAAAATCATTATAAAAGGAAAAAGGAATCCTAGCAACTTGTATATACTAAACGGTATAGATCAATGTTACTTGAGCAAGTCTTCAGAAAATTGGCTATGACATAGAAGGCTGGGGCATCTGAGCTTCTCTCAAATCAACAAAGCAAGCAGACTTCAAGCTGTTCGTGGTCTTCCCAATATTAATCTACCAGAAAACATCATATGCAAATCTTCTCAATTCGGCAAGCAGACCAGAGTACGTTTTAATGCCAAAGAAGGATCATCAAGTAAGCCTCTTGAACTCATTCATACTGACATATGTGGACCTATGAGGAAGAAGTCACCACGTGGGGAAGAATACTATATCTTATTTATTGATGATTACTCTAGAATGTGTTGGATCGGGCTCATTAAACACAAAGATGAAGCATTTGAAAAATTTCAGATCTTCAAAGCATTAGTTAAAAATGAATTAGATCTAAAAATCAAGTGTCTTAGATGCGATCGAGGAGGAGAATATACATCAAATGAATTCTTTGAATTTTTTGAACAACATGGCATAAAAAGACAATTCTCTGTAGCAGGTACTCCACAACAAAATGGCGTAGCAGAAAGAATGAATAGAACAATTCAACAAATGGCTAGAGCTATGCTCGATGATTCTAGAACTCCTGACATGTTCTGGGGAGAAGCATCACATACAGTAGCTAACATTCTCAACAAGGCTCATGTTCGGGTAAATAGTGACAAAACTCCATATGAACTCTGGTATGGTAATTCTCCATCTGTGAAGCATTTTAGAGTTTTTGGAAGTAAATGTTTTATCAAAAATAATGATGAAAAGCTTGGCAAGTTTTAACCTAGATCAAATGAAGGGATATTTCTTGGTTACTCATCTTCAAGCAAAGCATACAAATGTTACAATAAAAGGCTTCGAAAGATTGTTGAATGCATTGATGTTGTTATTGATGAGTCTCTTGCAGCTCCTAAAGAAGAAAAACAAACAAAAGAAGATGATGATGACCTATGTCCTTCTACATCAAATAATATAGACAATGGATCCAATGAAGAACCCGAAGATGATCTATCTGGAAAAGCTCCATCAAGATATGTGCAAAAGAATCATCCTGAATCTCAAATTTTGGGTGACAAGGAATCAGGTGTACGAACAAGGAGAACTCTTGTGGGATCTTCTAATCATCTGGCACTTCTATCCACAATTGAACCAAACAATGTCAATCAAGCTAGCAAAGATGAATGTTGGAAGCAAGCCATGAATGAAGAACTTGATCAAATTGAAAAGAATGACACTTGGGAATTGGTACCAAGACCACATGATAAAAATGTCATTGGAACTAAATGGATCTTCAAGAACAAGCTAAATGAGAATGGGGATGTTGTAAGAAACAAAGCTAGATTGATCTGCAAAGGGTATACTCAACAAGAAGGTATAGACTTTGAAGAAACTTTTTCTCCTGTAGCTAGACTTGAAGCCATAAGAATGTTTCTTGCCTTTTCAAGTTATCAACAAATCAAAGTCTATCAAATGGATGTTAAATCTGCTTTTCTTAATGGTGATCTAGAAGAAGAAGTATATATAGAACAACCGGAAGGATTCATTTTGGGAAATGATGCAAATCTTGTTTGTAGACTTAAGAAGGATCTATATGGTCTCAAACAAGCTCCAAGGGCTTGGTATTATCGTCTTGAAAAATACCTTCATCAACAAGGATTCTCAAAGGGGTCTGCTGATAGCAACTTATACACAAAATTTGAAAATGATAAACTATTGATTGTGATTGTATATGTTGATGATATCATATTTGGGAGTAATGAAGAATCTTTGAGTCAAAAATTTGCTTCCGTCATGCAGCAAGAATTTGAAATGTCCTTACTTGGAGAACTAACATTCTTTCTTGGCTTGCAAGTGCATCAAACTGCAGATGGTATATTCCTATCACAAGCCAAATATCTTAAGCAAATTCTGAAGAAGTATGGCATGGAAGAATGAAAACCTGTAAGTACACCAATGATAACCGGATGTAATCTCAGTTCTCAGGATGATTCTCCCACGGTGAATCAACCAGAATACAGATCGATGATAGGGAGTTTACTTTATCTCACTGAGACTAGACCAGACATTATGCATGCTGTTGGGATTGTTGGACGATTCCAAGCTAATCCAAAAGAGTCTCATCTTCAGGCTGTTAAAAGAATATTCAAATATCTTCAAGGAACTCAAGACTTTGGTCTATGGTATCCAAAGAATGCTGATCTTACTCTTCATGCTTACACTAATGCATATTGGGTTGGAAGTGTTGATGATCGGAAAAGCACTAGTGGTGGTGCATTCTACATGGGGCCCCGGTTAGTATCTTGGTTCAGCAAGAAGCAAAATTCTATTGCCCTATCTACAGCAGAAGCAGAATATGTGGCTGCCGCATCTTGTTGCACCCAACTCCTTTGGATGATGCAAACCTTACAAGATTTCCAAATCAAATGTACTCCTCCTGTCCCCATTAAGTGTGACAATACAAGTGCCATCAGTATTTCAAAGAATCCTGTTATGCATTCAAAGACCAAGCACATTCCCATCAAGTATCACTTCTTACGTGAACAAGTGCTTGAGCAAACAATGAAGTTGGAGTATGTTCCCTCCAAAGAACAAGTTGCTGATATCTTTACCAAACCTCTGCCCAGGGAAGCGTTCGAGTATCTAAGACAGAAGCTGGGAGTGTTCTCTGCCAGTCAAAAGAACAAATCTGCATAAATTTAGAATATGACAGTGGATACGCGGGTTTCATGAAACACAGTCGCGTATATACGCGAGTTCCTGCACAGAAAACCGCGTATGTCTGATTGCTGACATTTTTTCTGCTTGGAGTCAGCTTTCTTCAGCACAGCTGCAGTGATGTTTGGTATCTCTGATACTGTTTGGTATATCTGGTGATGTTCCAGTTCTCATAATTCTTTTCTCATGTTTTGATAAAGATGCCTTAATGATTTGTTGGTGAAAGTGTTCGGGATGCACAAACTAAGGGGGAGCCTTAGTCATATGGAAAGGATGCTTGGATGCACAGATTCAGGGGGAGCTTTAGCGTTGCTGAGTATCATGCATTGTTGGCATTATGATGATTCTGAAATATGTTCTCCTTCTTGAGGACTTTCTGGTGTTGGTTATGAAAAGTCACATTTGTAATTTAATGAAAAGGTCTTGTTAAGACCCATGATGTAAGCTTGTAATATTCAGTCTTGTAAGGACTTGTTAAATTTGTAAACCCACTTGGTTGGGTAGTTGAGTCTCATATGTAAATCCACCTGGATGGATCTTTGATGTAAGTATGAGTCATTGGGGATAGGAAGTTCATAGAGTCATGTACTTCATTGAAAAATATGCTTGAAGATTCAGCATGAACTCAGGGGGAGAGTATGTTGGTTTTGGTCCGCCCTTTGTCCTTGATGTAAAAGGGGGAGAGTGACAAGGTGTTTGAATGGTGTCAAAAATGGAGAGAGTGACATGGTGTCATTGTATTCTTAATGTACCTATCTGTTGTGGTAACCAAACACCATATTCTTAATGTACCTATCTGTTGTGGTAACCAAACACCATTGTGGTTGCCATCAAGTCCAAAGGGGGAGATTGTTGGCAATATGATGCAGAGTGTTGTCCTTGATGGCAGCCCACCTTGATGAAGATGATGACAACTTACTTGATGAAGTTGTACTTGATAGAATATGTTCTTAATGAAGTAAATCTGATGTATCTACAGTGAGTACAGAAGGCAGTGAAGAAAGGAATTCAGATTGTGCTAAATCTATGGTGAAAGAGTATGTCTCAAGGAATACGCGGATCTGTCTAAGGGAAGTCACGTATGCACGCGGAAAAGAACGTGCAAAGTTGTGTATGGGCTAAAGCGCTCTAAAAGTGCAAAACCAGGGGTGACCACCATGGTATTGACCCATTGTATTGGGTAATGATCCGCCTAATTGACCCCGTCCAGGAATACCATCGGATGTAATGTGGTTTTGGGCTCATGGTATTGAAAAAGGGGCTCATGGTATTGACAAAGGGTAAACCTATATAAGGAGAAGAGATTCATTGTGCAAATCATGAGTGAGGGTGCAAGATCTCTGAGCCTGAATGAATACTTCTCTCTGAAGTAGATCTGAATGGAAAGGGTTACACATGAATGAAAAATCTGAATGTATGATGCACCAATGATGAAGAAGTGGATCTAGATCTGAAATATGCTTGAAGTTGCCAGATCTGTTTATGGAATGATTAGATCCAAGAAGAAGCGAACATCTGTCTGAAGAGAAGGGTTAAATCTGTGTGAAGTATCTGTTATGAAGAAATGCAATGACCTAAAATATCTGAAGAACCATACGCTAGTTCGCCGAAGAGGAAGCGCGTATATACGCGGCTTCGCTGAAAGAAAAGCGCGTATGCTATGATGCACCAATGATGAAGAAGGGGATCTAGATCTGAAATGTGCTTGTATTTGCTAGATCTGTTCATGGAATGATTAGATCCAAGAAGAGGCGAACATCTATCTGAAGTGAAGGGTTAAATCTGTGTGAAGTATCTGTTCTGAAGAAATGGAATGACCTAAAATCTCTAAAAAACCATACGCTAGTTCGCTGAAGAGGAAGCGCGTATATACGCGGCTTCGCTGAAAGAAAAGCGCGTATGCGCAATTAAATTGGTTCTTTAATATGTACAGAAGTATACGCTGGTTTGTGTGAATGGAAGCGCGTATATACGCGACATCAGTGAAGTGAAAGCGCGTATGCAAACTAGGGTTTGCTGAAGTCTGTGGTAAGAAATGACTGATCTATTCTGCTGTATTAATGCTATCTGTATTCTACTGTTCTGAGTTGTCTACATCAGTTTGGTTGTATGATTAAGCTTAAATCTATGAAGAGGGTCCAGTCTGAAAATATGATAAAACGTGGCCTACAAGTTTTGTTCTATTGAAGTTGATGGATCCAGTGTGAAAATTGATGAAACGTGGTCCGAAGGGGTGCTGAGGGTTGTAGCCTTAAGTCAGGGGGTCGTAGATCCCTTCCAGGAGAGGCTGGTAAACGAGTCAGGGGGTCGTAGCTCCCTTCCAGGAGAGGCTGGTAAACGAGCGCAGGTGGGTGCCTGCGTGCTGGTAGGAGTCTGCACCAGCACATATGTTGTAAGATGTTTTTTCTATAATAAAATATTGAAGGCTGAGCAACTGCAGCGGTGGTTTTCTCCCGACTTGGGTTTCCACCTAAAAATCCTGGTGTTCATGTGTGATGCTTTGTGTGATGGTTTATTCTATTCTTACTGCACATGTTTACTGTTTATTGAACATCTAATGAATGAATAATGGAATGATTTAAGCAAAGAACTAATGGCATAATTAGATCTCTGTGTATACGCGAGTTGCATGAAAGATATCCGCGTGTATACGCTAGTTTACTAAAGGAAAGTAGCGTATGGGTATAAAGGAATGAATAAGTAAAAAGATTTGATGATGCAGTAAATACTGATTCACCCCCCCCTCTCAGTATTTTTCCCAACACGAATCAAGATCCTGAAGGCAAAGTTAAAGAGGGCATTAAAGTGTCGCAAAAGGCATGATAGACTCCAAATTTTGGCCGAAGCTTCTTTGGCTCAGCTTAGTGCTTGATGGTGGACATTCAGCCAAAATTTCAAGAAATTTGGGAAATATTTTGTCAATTTTGAATTTTTTGGCTTTAACACAGATTTTCCTGCCCGACGCGTCGCGCCACTTGGCGCGCACTTATAATTGGCAGCTCCTCTTGGGTAAAACTTGATATTTCTAGATTTTTCATCAAAATTTATGCATGCCTACACATTACCTAAATATTTTGACAAGTTTTGGGTTTCCGGAAGGGTCAAAAACACCCTAAAAATGACCTTTCTGCCCTCTTTTGGACACACAAGAAGCAGTGTTGGGAAAACTCATTTTTGGAGAGGAAAATGGAAACCAAATTTAGAAATTCAACTTGGGTTGGAAATTAGACAGGTAGATATTTCCAACGAGCTATCCTGCACTCAATTTGGACTCCGGGAAGGCCCTCAAAATCAGCTCCAAAGTGGCCCGACACATAGAGATTTCAGGCGCGGCGCTTTGGGAATTTTGGCCTAGTTTTCACTCAGTAACTCAGTTTTTCACCTAGTTTTGGCCAATTGGAATTTTTTATCTCCAAATGTAAGGATCTTGATGTAAATTGATGTAATTTCATGGTTTTTGATGTAATTTTGACAAATTTTCACTCATGTAAGTAGATTCATTCACCAAAAAGTGAATTGTAATTGAATGAATCAGTTTCCTATCTTATAGAGGCAAGCTCTTCCACTGCCTATTTTCTAGTTCTTAGTTTAGATATTGTTGAAATAGCTCCTTAACTAGTGATCTCGACCCCTAGAGGCATGGGGATGAGTTATGCTTGTCTATATCTTGTATTTTATCAGTCATTTTCAGGGTTGGACACTTGGGATTGCTTTGAGCTTCATTGTACATTTCATCTCTACATTTTGGCAAAGGAATAGACCAGGGTTTGCAGCACTCTTTGGGATCCATGTGGCTCTACGTTTTGATGGTGTGTTTCTCTCTGTGATTGTAAGTTTACTGATGTTTCATATGTATCATCTTCCTTCTCATTTCTTCTTGAGTTAAACAAACAAGTAATAAAGGTGGAATTCATTAGATTTGCAGTGCTGTACCTTGAGTTTTGTTTAATTTTCCATGTTTTCAACTGTTTGAAGAGGATTCTTGAATCCCTCTTGCCCTCTTCAACTCGTCACTGGTTTGATCTATCCATTCCATTCAAATCAAAGCATCAAACATTTTCCTTTCTTGCCCCATTCAGCTCTCTGCAAAACTGATCATTTCCCGGACCCAAAATCTGCCTTTCCCTTTGATTCCAACAAAAACCCTCAAAATCAAATCAAAATCTTTTACATATATACCTAGCCTAAAATCAGCCTTTATTTCAAGTCATCTCGAGCCTCACTGATTATTTTTGCTGAGATTGACGAGGAGAGAGCCCTCTCCTGATCTGGTAGGGCTAGCTACCAGATTAAGCGTGGTTTGATGTTACCCTAGACTCTGCCTTCCTTCAGCCTGAGGTAGATTTAGGCCATAACAGACCAAATTTTTCATTGGATGGCCTCTTCGCTCTCGGCCCTTCAAACCACCTCTCACTCTCACTATACTCCTCACTACTCTCAGCTGTCCCTCATTCTCACAAAACCCTCCTATATATACATAAATAATGAATTTATTTCCCTCCATAAATTCGTCCACACAAATCTCAACTTAAATCTAATTTAAATTTATTCTAGTTTTGGACTCAAAAAAGTCCCGTATATGGAATTCCTACTCCCTATATTATCTACCTAATTCCACTCCACTCATATCCTTTAATTATTAAAGAATATTTACAAAAAATCCTCACATTTATAATTTTTTCCTAATTTATTAAAAATAAACAATTTAATTAATAAAATAATTAAAATATATCACCCCCCTTTTTACATAATTGAATAATGAAAATTTGGCTTGGACGCTCCTGCATCACTGAGAACCTTCCTCCTGGTCTCATTAGCATTGAAGAAGTTACCGACACAGAAGAAGAAGTTGTTCTTCCTTCACATCAGGAATATTTAGATCTTAGGCCATGTGAATCGATTTACTATAGCCCTTTCAAGCAAGATCCTTGTTATTCTTAGTTAACATAATTTCTACACAATTATGGTCTAAACTATTCACCACCCCGAATTCCTTTTTACGCCATACCAAGAGGTAATTATAGACCTTCATTAAACATGTCTGGTGAGTCATCCATGTTTTCTACATCACCAAAATCTTATTTGTATGGTGGTTCGTCTGTTCCTGTGGGATACCAGTTTCTTTCTGGTACTTTCTCAGGAGTAGCTCCTTCTCCCAACAAACTTATATCATCACCTGGTCCAAATGAATCACATACCAAAAATTTGAACGCGGAACAATTTTACATGATTTCTCGAAACATTCCTAACCCTGACCCTCAAGGTAGTAATTTACCGCCTAGGGGGAAACCTCAAGGTAGTAATTTACTGCCTGGGGGGCAACCTCAAGGACAGTACATACCTCAGGGACAATACATACCTCAAGGTCAGTACACACCTCAAGGACAATATCAACCTTAAGGGAAGTACCCAGTTTAGGGTTCGCAACCTCTTCAAGGACAATACCCTATGCCAGGGCAACCGTCTTTCCAAGGACAATAGCCTCCTTTAGGGCCACAGTTCTACCTAGAACAACAATTTTTTCAGGGAGGTGGGAATTATCCAGCCAACTATCAAACATACGTTCCAAATTATCAACCTGGTTATGGTCCATCTTATGTAGCACAACCTTCAATGGGACCTCCATATCCTGGAGTAAATAGGGTGTGGGATCCATCACAGGTTCAACATAATCTGCAACCTAACATGCCAGTACCCTATAATCAACCCGATCAGCCAATTGGTTACAGTCAAATCCAGCAACCTATCCAACCAACGCTTCAAGTTATAACACAGGTATCTACACCTTGTACTATTCAACAACCTGGTCCGAGTACACCCAGAACTCCACCTCAAACTGCTGCACCAACTTCTGTTCAAGATACCACACCTATCCCTAGAATTTCTGTAGCGCCTATTTCTATAGCCCCTCAAGTATCACAACAAATCCCTATAGTCACTGCATAACAACCCAGACCCACAATTCAGACTACTGTTCAGATGTCTGCAGGACAACCTGGTACAAGTATAATTGTAACAAGCCAACCTCAGTTTTTTTATCAACCGTATCAAGGGCAATATCAATATGGACTTGTAGCACAAAATCCAGTATACCAACATCAACCGTACCCTGGGTACACATATCAAATACCATCTCAAACCCAATATGGTTCGACTAATCCTATTTATTCGGGAGGCATTCCAATCCCAAATTCACAAGCTATTCCAGGATATCCTAGATATCCTCCTCTTCGTACTGGTATAGTTCCACAAGGTTATCAATTTACTCAGCAGGACCCTAACCGTCGGTTTCCATTCATAGCAATTTTGGATTTACCAGATTTGTCGCGCCTAACGAATGATCTGATCTATTATCTTCCGTATTGGCCACCAATGCCGAACAAGTTGCCCAAAGATATTCCTAAGTTTGAAGGTAAATCAGAGGAGGACCCTTCAAATCATGTCATGACTTACCACCTGTAGTGTGCATCCAACTCTTTGATTGATGATTCTATTCGATTACAACTTTTTTCAGAGAACATTGATAGGTTTAGTTTCAAAATGGTATATTGAACTACCACATGGCTCATTCAACAATTTCAACGCGTTAGAAACAATTTTCTTAACCCACTTTCATTTTCTAGTCAGATATGACAATGACACGGAACTATTGAATTCATTAAAACAATCTAGGTCTATGTACATCTCAGATCACATACATGAATGGAGACGTAGAAGACGTTTAGTGAAAGTCTTTATTTCGGATCAGATCTTGGAAGAATGGTTCATCAAATCATTACTTCCAAAGATCACTGAAGATGTTTCTAAGGGAGGGGTTGTTACGGAAGAACATGTCATTGCTCAAGCTCAGTACTTAGACTTGTATATACACAGTTTGGTACTTTATATGAAAAAATTCCTGATTTACCACGTCCTGGTCAGATAACTGCAACTCCTTTAGGGTCTCATGCTACTGACGGTGTAATTGGTTTAGTTAGCGCGAATAAGAGTAAGAAGAAGTCTTCAAAAACTACTTCTCCTATCATAACTTTACCAGATTCACCGAAAGGAGATTCTTCCCTTGAAACTTCTGCTGACATTCATGTTGTAGATTCATCTGCGGTTAAATCTAAAACCAGTAATAAGAAGAAAGGAAATAATAAAAACAAACAAAATTTGTCTCCCAAAGAGAAAACCAAAAAGAATGAACCATCTGATGATAAACGAAAACCTCGTTATCCTTGTCTTATCTGTGATGAGGATCACTTTACTAAAGAGTGCCCGCATAGGTCTGAGGTCTCTAAATTCATCAAAGGTTCACCCACACCCGCTGTCTTAAAGGATCCTTTTCCTACTCAAGATAGAAAAATGATAGGATCTTCTTCAAATTCATCAGCAGATATTTTAATGATGTATGAGGTGATGGTTGCGACGCGATATCAAGACTATGGAAGTAAAAATCCTGTAACTGGTAAAGAGATAGAAAATTATGATACAACACCAGCTACATCTCCTTTGGTTTATGATACACTTCATATCGAGAAACCTAATCCTGATCTAGTAATTAAAGTGCCTGCTAAAGGTGTACTTCGAAAATCAGCTTTCTATCCACATGCGCGAGCTGCTCAGAACTACAACATTGTTGAAGACTTGGCGATTTCCCCTTCAGCAATGTCAGCCTTAGAAGTGCTACAATCATGTCCAGCAAAAAGGAAATTACTTTTATCATATATTGGAACTATAGATCCTTAGGATTCTAACCTCATGGTCTTCTATTTGGAAAAATTTACACTGAGAGTCCCTCATCAGATGGCTTTTCAAATTCCAGTATTAGTAAAAAACATATGAGTTTTTTCGTACTGTAATTGATGAGGGGGCATCCACGTGCATAATGTCGTTAAATTGTTGGAAAAATCTTGATTCTCCGACACTCAACCAATCTCCGAAAATCTTTAAAGCTTTTGATGGAAGAAGATTCCATCCATTTGGAATAATTCAGGATCTACCTACAGAAGTTGAAGGCAAAACTATTAATCTAGATGTGGAAGTAGTTGATGCCCCTTTGGATTACAACCTTCTTTTGGGTCGAATTTGGTCTTATGCCACAACTATTTTCGTGTCATCCATCTTTCGATTAATCATGTTTCCTCATAAAGGAAAGATTGTGAAAATCGATCAGCTTACATATTATTCGTCCGATCCAGCGTCTACAGAAAGTATCCAACATGTTGGAAAATCGACTATCCTGTATGAAGATGTTGGGGTAGGTTTAGTAAAGGACTCTGCTTTGATGGAAACTTTTTCTATGCCTCCACCCAGCGTACCACATACTATTGTTAACATCAATATGATTTCATCAAGCACTGTTCCATTCGATGACACTTGGATAGTGCCTTCAGAGTCAGAAATGGATTCTTTCAATGGTGAGATGCCTTTGAGTACTTTTGAGATGACATATCAAGCAGTACAGTCATTTTCTAACACACTTTCAACTGATTTTGATCCAATGAATGTGATCACCGAAGAATCTTCTTCACTATCAAGCTCAGCCTTGACATCAATTTCCAATCCTTTTCAACAAGTGTTTCATACTGATGAAAGTATTTGAGAATTTTTCTCTATGGATGAATTACCCTGGGATGATCTACATCATAGATATTTGTTTTTACTTGAACTTGATAGGTTTGAACATGATTTTTCGTCTATTTTTACAATTTATTATGTCAAAGAACCACAGAATCCCATATCGATTACAAATTCAGATTCTGAGATTAATTTGGGAAGCATTTCTACAACTGTTCCTATTGACATATCGGTTAAACTTGGAGTTTTTGAAAACATTCATATAGGTGCTTCTTGTACGATGGATGAAATTAATACATATAAAGCCCTATTTCAAAAATTCCGAGAAATATTTTCCTGGTCCTATTAAGAGATGCCAGGAATCGATCCAAAGATTGTCGTTCATGAAATAAAGACATACCCGAATGCCCAGCCTATTAGACAAAGATTACATCCGATACATCCGTGAAAAGCTAATGCTATTAAAGCTGGAGTAGAAAAATTACTATGAGCAGGATTTATTTATCCAATTCCATTAACATATTAGGTATCTAACATAGTTCCCGTTACCAAGAAACAAGGGACTATACGAGTATGTGTTGATTATAGGGATATTAATAAAGCATGTCCAAAAGACAATTATCATACTCCCTATATCGACAAAATCAATGATAATTGTGCTAGAAATGAAATGTTTTCTTTATGGATGGATTTTCCAGATATAATCAAATCAACATACTCCGTGCTGATCCACCAAAAACAACATTTATATGTCCTTGGGGAACATTTGCTTATTGCAAACTACCTTTCGGATTAAAAAATGCTGGTGCAAATTTTCAAAGGGAAATGTCTTACGCTTTTCATGACATCAAACTTATTGTACAACCTTATCTGGATGATTTACCTGCTCACTCATTGCACAGGGACGATCATCCTACTCATTTACGAGCAAGTTTTATGAGATGTAGGCATTAAAAGATTCGTTTGAATCCACACAAATGTGATTTTTGTGCACAATCTGGAAGATTACTGGGATTTGTTGTTTCAAAGGCTGGCTTTCGTGTCAACTCCTCGAAGGTTGAGGCCATCATAAATTTACCTCCTCCTTCCACACTTCGCCAACTCCAAAGTTTGCAAGGGAAAGCAAACTTTCTGCGTAGATTTATCCCGAACTATGCTGAGTTAACAAAGGTTTTACCCGGTTGTTGAAACATAATGTTCCTTTTATTTGGGATGAGATTTTTGATCGATCTTTTGATGCTCTAAAACACGTGTTAACCCGTGCACTATTATTGCATCCACCCAATTACAACAAGGACTAATTTTTATACCTAGCAACCTCTGATTCCACCATTGGAATGGTTCTAGTTCAAGAGGATGAATTTCACAATGAACATGTGATTTACTATCTAAGTCAACATCTGAATCCGACCGAAATTAAATATTCACATGTGGAAAAATTGGCCTTGGCAGCATATTAAGTTTTCCAAATATTTCGTCATTACATATTGTTACGAAAAACAACAGTAATATCTAATTGCAACCCGATGAGTACATTTTGAATAACCAATTACTCGGGGGCAAATACTCTAAATGGATTGTTATCCTACAAGAGTTTGATTTGGAATTCAAAAAATCTAAATCAAAGAAATCACTGGTGTTTGCAGAACTTATGTGTGACTTTCCCAATACTGAGACGGAAACTGTGGTAGAGCATCCCATTGTAGATGAATCTCTGTTTCTTATCAGTACGTTAGATCCATGGTATGGAGATATCATAATTTATCTTCGAACCCAAACCTTTCGCCTAGAGATTTCATGGTCAAATCGACGGAGAATCCGTTATCAATCTCAACAATACAATATTGTTGGTGACACAATTTATCATTATGGTGCGGATTCTGTTTTTCGACGTTGTATAACTCATGAAGAGGCTGAAAGAGTTTTGAATGACTACCACTCTTTAGCATGTGGTGGTCATATGTCTTGGTTTTCCACAGCCCAAAAGATATTGTGCACTAGCTATTTTTTGCCGTCATTGTTCAAAGATTGTATTATTGTCGTGCGGAAATGCCACAACTTCCAAATTTTTGATCGAAAGATGTGTTTGCCTCCAGCTCCTCTTCACCCAATAATTGTTGTCGGTCCTTTTGTGAAATGAGGCATTGATTTCATTTCATGTAACCCTCACTCGGCCGGGGGGCATGGGTATATTATTCTCGATGTTCATTACTTTAAAAAATGGGCTGAGGCGATGCCTACATTCGCGACAGATGGAAAAACTGCAGCTACGGTCTTATTCAATCATGTGATTGCTCATTTCGGTGTACCCCAAGCTATTATCACCGACCATGGGAGTCATTTTCGAAATATAATGATGACCAAACTTTCCGATCAACTTGGCCTGCGCCATGATAACTCTACTCCATATTACTCGCAGGCTAATGGTCAGGTTGAAGCTGTTAACAAATTTTTAACCACCATGATTAAACAGATTATCGGAACTCACAAATCGAATTGGCATACCATGCTTTTTTTGGCATTATGGGCATACCAAACCTCAGCAAAAACTTCTACAGGGTTCACTCCTTTTCAACTGGTTTACGGTTTAGAATATGTGTTACCCATTGAATGCGAAATATCGTCACTCCAATTAGCCATAGAGTTACTACCAGCTACCTCTGAAGAGGAAAAACACTTTTTGTACTTAGCACAATTGGATGAGACTCGGTGCACCGTTGGATTAGCTGTTGAAGATCATAAGAAATGTGTAAAAGCTTAGTACGATCGAAGTGTTACACCTCGTGTTTTTTTAGAAGGTGACCTAGTCTTAGTATATGGTCAAGCTAACGATAAGCTAGGAGTTGGGAAATTCAAACCAATGTGGCATGGTCCTTACATTGTCAAGCGAGTGCTTGCCAAAGGGGCCTATGAATTGACTGATTATGATAGGGTCTCTTTAGATAAGCCCAGAAACGGTCTTTATCTGAAGAGATATTATGCTTGATTCTCGTGTGAAGATCTCACTTGTATATTAGTTATTTTCCTAGTTAGTGTACGTTAGATTAGATAAGTGTGTTTAGTTTAAGTTTGTTTTTACTAATATTGCTGCTTATCTTGATTACTCTTGATATTGCAGATGTCGACATCCCTTCAAACGTACATTGGTTTTGCTGATGGTGCCTGTCGTAGAACACAAAATATTTCTTCCGTGGCTTGGGTTATCTATTCACCCACCGATGAGTTAGTTTCTATGCATAGGGTAAGCCTTGGTCAAACAACGAACAATATTGCAGAATATAGCGCAGTCATTGAGTTATTATCTGGTGCCATTTCATTTGGTATTCAATGTTTGATCATTAGGTTAGATTCAGAATTCATTGAATTACATTTAAATAGAGTATATGCAATTAAAAATCAAGTGTTATTTAGATTATTTTTGAAGGTTCGTCTCTTGGAAAGATAGTTTGATTACATTGAATATCAACACATTTCAAGAAATTTAAACACATTGGCTGATGCATTAGCTAATTGTGTTCTAAATATACATTTGAAACGTTAAAATAGTAAATGAAAACAACATTCGATACATGTTGAACAAGATACTCGAGGAAAGTAGTAATATCATAGATAGGTTTGTTTTCAAAAAATATCACATCGTCTGTGATCATAGGTTCAAACACCTTATGATCTGAATGATACTGATACAAAAAACAAAATATGACAATCCACGATGATCATCCACTATCCATGATGATGATCATGGTAGTAGACTATGGCACGCGCCACCTTGCGCAGGAATCTCCTAAACTATCCTGGTACACCTGTAACATGTCTCTGGAGCCGGAGAGGAATGTCATTTGTCCCTGTCTCGGGAATATCTATGGTTAACCTCTCCAGGTTGTGTTCCATATCAGTTAGTATCTCTACTACCTGATCCTGTGGTGGTACTATAGGCTCTGCTTGCCGCCTTTCAAAGCGGTGGAGTGTAGCTGGTCATCGTGGACCAACATCTGCATTTAAATTTTGTTATTAGTATTGGATGATAAAAAACAAATAAAAATTAGATTTAAAATACATCAAAATGATTCTCTTACTTGATTCGTCCCACTGTGCCCCTGGAGGCAAGGACATATGAGGATCACCTCTGAAATCCATACCCACATAAGGGAAGTCTTCGATCATGAAGACTTGATTTTGCAGCCACATAAAGTACGTCGGAGTGAACCGAACCACTAAACTGCTGTCGCCACCATGGCGAGTCATTAATTCAACCCAACTTACCATACGAGGTTCTCTAGACTCTCCATGATCTACTAGAATAAGCTGAGGGGAAAGAAGTGGGATTCTCTCCAAAGAAAAAGAAATCAGGATGGTTCCATACCCAAAGTTTTTTTAACTTTTCATTCTTTTCTTTGGTTAGTTGGCCTTTCATGTTGGCCAATACCCCTTCGCACCAGTTGAAAATGATGCCTCTAAAACACTCCATCGCGGTCTGCATTTGAGATTTAGTGGCTACATGTGGAGCCGCACTTCCACACAACCTGGTTACCGTGAATGCAATTACTTTGAGTTCAAGTCGCAAGATAGTCTTTATGTCTATGCGATTATCCTTTGGATCTGTCGCATCACTGCAAAATTATTGTTTGTAACTAGCAACGGGTAGGCCACCTTGTCTAGCTCCAAACAAGGATATTTTTTCTCCTCTTTTGGACAATCCAATGAGAAAATAAATATGTTTAAGCTTGATTTCGAGCTGATGGTCGCCAATGATAAAGCACTGATCTTGAACATCCCATTTGTTCACTAACCATGTCACCAGTTCCACCTGTTCTCTCATACCTTGAATCACCCAGAACTTATACAAACCACAAATTTTTAAGCACTCGCATTGTTTGAGGATGATTCATGGCTTCATTATCTGTATCTTCCTGCTCACGTTCTCTCCACTCTAGCATGGTGAAATAGTTTGCAAATGGATGCATTTGAAGGTTAGAAACTATTTCAGTGGGAAAATTTAACCATTTTTGAGAGAATTTATTAATTTTAAACCGGTCACGGCGCCTCCGTAGTTTTTGTGCAGAGACAGTGCAGACATCCGCATGGGCTCCACACAAAAACCGTGGTACCCCAATAATTTTCCTTTTAGAAAATTATTGGTGTTCGCAGGTAACGCGTACATGACCTGCGGACCCCCGACAATGGATTTTTGAACATAATTTCTCCTCAAAAAATGAATTTAAAGCGAAAAAAGAGAATTTAATCGGATAGAAATGAAGAGAAGAGTGTTGTGGATTACCTGGTTTTGATGAATCACTATTTGAGAGGATGGTTATCGCGATATCAACTCCGAAATTTTTTTGCCAAAAGCTCTCAATTTACAACTCTGAAGACAAAAGGTGAAAATGACTTTGTTAAACTCCTTTTTATAGTTTTTGAATGAATAAAATATTGTATTTTATTTATTTTTCACTTTAAAAATTTATTTTTTGATGGTTTTACTTCTTGGAAATAGGTATGTTTAATCTTTCGAGTTTTTGTGCAGAATACAGGTTTTTTCGGTGAGAAGAATTATTTTGATGCTGAGTACACTTTCATCACTTTTTTGGGCTCTTGAAAATTATAAAAAAGTGAAACCCTGGAGTTCTCTTTTAAGCCCTTTTCAGACTCTCTAAACATGAAAAGATCACCGAGTACTTGACTATTCGAACTCCTTAAAGGAAATGAACAATCATCCTTTCAGAGTAAGTTTACCCCTTTTCCAGACTGAAATGGACTATTTATGAAAAAGGTATACGTTGACTAATCATGGTCAATAGAGTTCTCTCCTACATTATTTTATCCTTTTTTGGGCTTGAGAGACTAAATTTATGAAAAAGTACAACCACAAAGTTTACTTATGTTTTTCTTTTGACTCCCTAAAACTGAAAAACACCGAGTTTCTCCTATACTGGACTCGTTAAAATTTAACAGTTAAGGACGTGTCAATTACAAATAGGGACAAACCTCTCCTTCTTAGTGTTCAATTTTAATACTAATATGGACTCATCCGAAGGATGAGCTTACACAACAAGCAAATTTTATCCTCCTCGAGCTTGTAAAAAATAAAGAGGTACTTGCCAGTAATGGTGGGGGAAAAAAGAGAAAAGGAATTTAGTTGTCACCCTTGTTTTAAAAGCAGTATACCACTCTTGAACACGACACTTTGTCACACTTATACTTGGGTTGGGAAAATCCTTTGTCTAACAGTTAATCAAACCACATTGAAAGTCTTTAGTCGATTTCTGGGTATGAGATTTAGGTCAATTGTTACCAAACCATCTGCAGTGTCGTTATGTGTTCAAGAGGCAGTTCAAATAAACCATTCATTGCAAAAATTTGTCTCCATTCGCGTTGACCATGCTTGAGTCAGTCCCTGCAAATATTTCTTCAAAAGTTGATGTAATGGTTTCGTGTCGTGGGCTTTCCTACAACAGGTCACTTTCTATCAACAACAACTCATCATATAGAAAGTTGATCTAGAATACTATCAGTAGCTTGGGATCTGCATGCCCTAATGGCAGGTTTCTCGCCTTCGATGACAGGTTGCATCATTAAACTTCGATCGAATGATTCCATGAAGTGTTCGACTGCAAATCATTCATTCACACTTCGTAGATTGTACTGAGTACTTTAAGAGCCATTGTAATTATTGGTGGTTTCTCTCACACTTTTTAACAATTTATATCATTGACTGGTAATCAATGTATAAATTATATACATTAAGCATGCATATGTCCTAGATTCCCCTGATCTCACAATATTTAACTTCTTGCAAGATACATAATCATTCCACTGTTAATCTATTGTGGAAAATTAATTGCACACACATGTGAAGCATAAATAAAATCAGTCGCACATAACACAGTTGTTTTAACCGGGAAAGCCTGAAGCTGAAAACACCAACTATATATTATGCATCATGGAATCATATGGAAATCCTCATACAAAGCTTATCAGGCTCTTAGTATAGTACAATCGTCATACACTAATCAGGAACAATCTTGCAAATCCATGCACCAATCTCTGCCCCCTGCTAGCCTGCCTACACTGCGCAATCCCTGCTGAAGAATAGCTCTAAATGAATTCGAATTACCCTTGCCTTGAATACGCAATCCTCATTGGCAACTCCAATGTGTGTGTGATGCAATCAATGCATCACTATAGTCACAACAGATAGTCTATCTTTCCCTTTCACCTATCTCTCCACTGGGTCTCCACTGGAATTGCCATGCACTATAGTTAACTGCTGTATTGTTCAGTTGATTAATGAGTTATTATTTGTGAATTAATTAAGTAATTAATTCACTCCACTCTCACTAGTGTATCATTCAGTTAGACTAGATACAACTAGCTCAACTGAGTCTAACTGAGTTAAACTAAATTCAACTGCATAAACTACTCTTCCAACTCTATCATAACTCTGCCACTTGAGTTCTAACTGAATCCTCCATGCATGAACCTCCATTTTCCCTTGGGAATTGCGTAATTCCCTCAGTCCACTGATCTGTCACATCTGTGCATTGAAACAAAGTGCTCCAAGAGAATAAGTTGTGTTTAGAGTCTGATTATTATTAAGAGCTAATAATAATCGAAATGCATCTATTTTTAGATCGACGATCTATAAATAGACTTCACCCGATATTCTAAAAATAGAATTTCATCTATTTTTCCGACTTGATCAACCATCCACAAATAGCATCCTGCAACTTCTGAAATATGATCGTCATGTCTAAAAATAGACTTGCGCCAAAAATAGCCTGCGGGCCCACTTAGTGAAGGCGACTCTTTTCACTAAGCTCATCATCTTGTTGAATCTCAACAATCAAGTGGTTTCTACCATGTTCGACTTCGACAGAATCAATCGCATGGATAGAATCGTACTAGTTCGGGAATCAGAAATCAAGACCCTGGATCTAGTTTCCACCATCCAGGCTGCGAGGAGTTTTATTATTCATGATACAGTAGACTACTTATGATAGATGGCTGCATCCATGCTATGTCTACTATTGATGTAATATTAAAATCATTTATGTACCAGAACATTTATTTAGTTTTTATCTGAGTATGGGAATGCCTACCTTAGCGATGATATACATATATATGTTTGCATTGAATATTTTTATAGGTTTTCGACTGGTGTGTCCACAATCTAATCTTCAAAATGATAAAGCACTTCACTCTTCAAAACTATCTCAGACTTCGCACTATAGGGGGAAATCTGTTACACGTTATTTTATCACCATGACATTTGACTATATATAGGTTCATCACTACCTATATTATGCTCTCTTAGAGGTCAAAAACCTTAATGTTCCTAAACCAAGTCTTAGAATTGGAGAAAAGCTCAACAAAACCCTAAAAAGTTGAACTCCGAACTTTTCCTAACTCTTTCCTGCGGATTCGCAAATATTTGTTCTATAGCCTACGACACATCCCGCACATTCTGTTTATAAAACTTGCAGACCTCCGTAAACTGTCAAATAAAGGAAAAAGTAAGTTCTAGAAGCCCAACTGGACGAATATTCTCCCAACTGGAAGCTTCTAGAGGCACGATCATTTCTAGCTTTATCCCTCCACTCATGGAGCTCTATCCATTCACTCATGGAGTTTATCCCTTGGTATATGGAGCTCAAATCTCTTCATGAGAGGAATCCATTTACCTCTTCATGGAACTGAAACCACCTCCATTTCCCTATAAATTGAGCTCATGTTTCAGTCTCAAGGGTAGATTGTACCTTGTATATGGTAATTGTTGAAGAAATTATCAAGAGAGCATACTCTCTACACTAGTCATTATTGGTATGAGAATGATCACACACTCATGTCCATAACTTCATGCTAGTTCAGAGAGAAGAAGGCTTATCAATCTGAAGGAGGAACGATTGTTCAGGACGCCGGGAGGAACTTGTATAACATCAAGGCGACAGGTTGTAAAGTTACTCTTTTATTCAAGATAATACATATGGATCTCCTTTTCTCATTGAGTTGTTCTTGTGTCTATTTAAATAATTCAATACTTGGATTCCTTGATCACTGAGTTATATTAGCTGTTCTCAATTAGTATATGTTGCAGGTGCTTTTAATTCTTTTGTTTGTCTTTAATTGCAGGTTCTACATACTGAAGAAGCCTCTTTGGAGCAACTGGATAAAAGGCTGCACCGAACATCAGATCTCAAGGTAGGGACATGTCCTCTTTCTTTGTTTATAATAATTCTGAATTGCAAATGATCTAGAGAAAACGATTTACAAATGGATGTTTGTTTCTAGCTATCCGTAGGATACTAGGGAGATTGCTCTTGTCCGCAAGAGGGATTTATCCACATAACAACTAAAAACACAGAAAAATGAAAAATTGAGTGTGATTTACTACAGAAGAAGGCAACATGAGAGATAAACCAGCATGAAAGAAACAAGCAGATAACATCAATAAAAAAAAACAGCGCCAGATTTCAGTTAGTTAGAAAGGTGTCACTACCTTTTAGCATCCAAATATTTTATTTCCTAGAATAAATCCTAAAAAGTTATTAGGATATTTTGTATTACATTTTGTATAAATACTTTATCCATTCGAAGTATTAAGTGTGGATTCCTGAGCATTTCTATAGTTGTAATTGATCTAAATACTTGAGGGTTTATTGTACCATTTTCAAGTCAACAGGCATGACAAGTAATAAAGGCATTGCATTACAGGATTCATGTGTTGAGCTACTTCAGTGAAGTATATTTCAATTGTTCAATTGTTATTTTCTGAAGTATTCCATAAACTTGCATGTTTTTCCAAATTTGAATGTTATAATAGGAATATTATTGCACAAATTGTTTAAGTACACTATGTTCTGAACTGTTATTCATTTTAATGTTTTCCTCTGATATCTGGATCTGAGAGTCCTTAATTTCTCTCCCATCCTAATTGACCTCTTTCACCTTCCTTCATCATCTGGTTTAAGGAATCCTTAACTGCTTCTTGTTCCCGATTGAAAACCACTTCACCATTCAGCGTAAAAGATCTGATTTTGCTCAACTACCTTGCCCCGTGAACACTACTTTTAGAACTTGATTCTGTTTTGTTTTCTTGATAGATTGACTCCATAGCCCAATGGAAAATTGACAGACACCAATCCATTTAAATCAGTAATTCCACCAAACAAACCAAAATAAAACCCAATCAATCCTTCATAACTAGCCTAAAATCAATTAAAAACAACAAAGTTAAATCATAAAGAGAGAGCCCTCTCTGAGCATTAGGAAGGCTAGATCCTAATCTCAAAAGTAGGTTTGTGGTTACCTCAGTGATACATTTCTTTAACCTTGAGAAATTACTGAGTGATAACATATTGGCGACCATACTGGGGAAGAACATCTTCTTCAGAAACACACATGAAAGTTCAGATCTGATCTATGATGGTGGACAATGATCAGACACACAAAGGTTAAAATCATCTACCTGGCGATTCTAAATCAATTTCAAAATCAAGACTCCACTGAGGAATGAACCTAAAAGAACAGTATGGGAAGATCAGGTTTTTAACGTGGATTACAATCCAAGACATCATGTTCTTTCTCATCAAGAATGTTTTTCAATGTATATTGTATTTTAGAAAAGATCTTAGATTAGTATTTAATTACTTTCCTTTGAAGATTGTAAATGTAAGTTCTCCTGATCCCTTTGTGTATCTTTCTTATGAAACTTATGATGATCATCTTCCGATTGACAAGCCTCAAGTAATCAAGACTAATCTTACAATTCCTGTACATATTCATGTACCTTGTAAATTTCCTAATAGATATAAGCCACTCATCTTACCTCCTATACTCCATGATTTCCCTCATAACTATTACAAATATCTCCCCATGTTTGATGGAGAGAATGGTAACATCACTGCTGAAAAACATATTCAAGGTTTTAAGAATTATTTGGACCTATTTGAGATTGATGAAAATGATGTTAGTATCAGGCTTTTTGCTCTTTCTTTGCAAAGTAAATTAAAGAGATGGTTCAAGAACCTGCCTATTGCAAGCATCTTAAATTTCCAACAGTTTGTCAAAATTTTCCTTAGTAGATGGATAATCAAATTCAACCTTTTTATGATAATAGAAGAATATCATCAGTTGAAAAGACTTCCAAACGAGACAATACAACAATTTTCTGCGAGATTTAATCAAGTTTATTATTCGATGCCAACAAATAAAAGACCTCCTCCAGACTCAGCTCTCTTGAATTATCCAAAAGACTTTGATCCGGAAATAAAGTTTCATCCAAGAGAAAGAAACTTGGCAACACTTGAATAGATGTAGAACATTGCAGTAGATGTAGAAGTTAATGTATTGATTAGAAGAGAAAATTTGAAAGCAGAAGAAAAGAATAACAACATTGCAGAGCATTTGACATCTTCAGAGGTAAAACTTGACATTCTGGTAAGTAAAATAGAGGAAATGATACAAAAAATCACCAGGAAAGATGGATGTTTCATTCAAGATTACCATGACCCATTGATTGCAGGAAAAGAAGAAGTTATTGGCCATAAACACTTTCCTGCTAATACCAACTACCATAGATCAGAAAATCGATTCATAGATCAATATGTTAAGGAGAAACCTACTGATCTAATGTGTATGCTTGATGACATTCCTTCTTTTAAATATTTGCCTAAGTATGATCGGTATGATGATAATTATGTTCTCCAAATTCAAGCAAACTTTACAGAGAAATCAGTAGCTAGTTTGGGAGATGAGGAAGTTCATTTTCAGCAGCTCGAATACAGTGATTAGCCAATACATCTGAGCTATGGGAGTGAAGAAAAAAGTGCAGAAAATTTGGAAATAAGTGAAGGATCTTTGTCTCTGTGTTTTGCTTCATTTTAGTTCATCAGAGACAACTTTAATGCAATAAATAATTAACAGTCTTTAGGTATTATTATTGACAACAAAGAGAACAATGAAACTCTTGATCAAGATTCTTCAGTTTCACAATTACAGTTATCAAATTCCATTGAAATACTTGATCAAATGATACATGAAAATTATATAGCACTGTATTTTGAAGAATTTTAGTTCTTAAAGTAAAATTTTCATAATATCTCTACAACGAAGGATAAGTAGCCTATGGAAATCTATGAAGTTCTATTGAAACCTATATGCAATAGGTTGCAACAATCCTTCTAAATTTTCATGATCCAATAGCTGTTCTATTGGATGATGAATGCAATCAAAATCCTTCTCCATTAAAATATGAGCTTCAGAATCAATATGATAAAAGTCTTATTAGACAGACATTTCCATCAGTAGAAATATCATCAGAAAGCTTATATGAAAATCAACATTTATCTAGGACAATCATAGGTTAATTTTGCATCAAAATAATAGTTCAGTTTCATGGCATGGAGGCCATCTAGAACATATGTACATTTGCTTGGATCAGTTGAACATTAGTGCATATGCCTTGGAAGATCCTTTTGAACATTTTCTAGAGTCAACAAAGGAAATTAAATATTTCCTTATCAAATTCATATTTGTTGACAAGTTTCTATTAAGTTGCAGAACTTCAGTTTTGATCACAAATAAGAAAGTCCAAGAAAATCCATAAAAATATATAATGCTTGAATGGTTGCATTGGTTGTTTCATTTTACCTAATTAGAAGTTGTACAACTGATTAGAGTAAGTAGGTAGAATTTCAGTTGGATTGGATTTTATTTTCAGCAACTAGTTTATTTTAGATCAGATTTCAGTTCAACATATGTCAGCTTTCAGTTTGCAGAAAAGTTTGTGATTTCAGTTTGATATTTTCAATAACAGAGATTATAGAACAAAGAGTGTGCAGGCTTGAGATAGGCCCAATGGATCAAGCCACTAGTCGACGATGTTCTTGACATCTCACAAGGAGATGCCATGCCCAAGTGAAGCCGCTGTTAGGGTCCTATAATAATAGGGATCATAATTTTGAATTGGCTATTTTTAATATTGTAATATTGTACATGTTAGGGTCCTATAAGTATAGGATTCATAATTTGGAATTGACTTATAATAATCTTGTAAATATGTACATACCTTGCCTTCTGCAGGTTGTTTTCCCATATTTTGTAAAAAATAAAAAAGTAAAAAGTAAAAAAGAGGGTAAAAGTCTTAGAAGAAAGATCAAAGGACTTAAAAAAATTATATACCCCAAAGAAAAAGAAACAAAACATGAAAGTGTGCAAGTCCAAATGCCACTACTTTTTACTGATGATTATGGCAGAGTGTCAATAAATGCCATAATCCATGATGAGTTGAAATGCTTAATCTTGACTTGTCATGTTTCAATTTTATTGTTGTAGAATAGTGAATAAAGATTAGTCAGACAGTTTAATCCTGACTAATCAGTAGATATGTAGAGAATAATGAGGAGCTCAACAATTTAGTCTGAGCCCTCAGATGAAATAAGGTAGACTTAGATAGTTTTTATTGCTTTCAAAAGAATAAAATGTTCAAGTTTGTTAGCTTAAATGCACCTGCAAAATGGAAGAAAAAATGTTAGATTAAAGATTGGGTAAGTAGAAAGAAGTGGGAGAATCATGTCCAAGAGGCTTAGAGCATTTCTTTGACTTCTATTGGGACCGAACCCAAGGCTCAATGACTGCTAAGTTAAAAAAAAATGTTGAATTCCTATAATATTCCCTAATTATCATCATTTACCTTACATTCATCCATTTATATTTCAAAATTCATAAGTAAAGACCTTTTACTTAATGAAAAAGAAAATCCCCTTTTTGATTAATTTCCTTCATTTATTAAAAACATAAAAAAACCCTCCAAAAGTATTATATTCTAGGTCAAAGTGGTAAAATTATAAATGATAAAGCTTTGCTTTTTACATTATCAATTTACCTAGTCATATGAATATATTTTGGTGTTTTTCATTGTTCTATCTCATATTAACTTCTAAACTTATTTGTTAATTCCTTATAAAATACCTTATCCTATTAATATAACTCCTTGTATTTAAATATTCCCAAAAAACCCACTAATATAAGCTTTTTTGCCAAAGTTAATTACCTACATGTTTAAATAAAACCCTCAATTACACCACCTTTGGCATAAAACTAACCATATGTAAATATTCTGCCCTCTATAGTGATATACATTTCCATAGTCTATAACTATATAATAAAAATAAAAATACAAAAAGGCTTTAGACATGTTTTATATATGTCTGAGCAGAAAATATTGCCCCGATTTTATCATTCTACCCTAAGTTTTATAAAGGTTGATCATCCGTGCCTTTATAATTACTTAATACCATTCCCCGCATTTCTTTAACTTAAGGTTAAAAGCCTAAGATCATTTATCCTAAGCATTTTTACCTTCCCCGATAAATAAAACCTCACGTTTTATATCGTAATTAACCCATATTAAACCCTTGGTTAATATAAACTCCACCCCACGCGCATGTTACCATGTATACAAAACTTTTAACATATATATATATCACCGCTCTTCGTTACCCCTTTGCAAACATATGCCCCGCATTACCTTTTTGATATAAACTTTGATATAAATTCATATATTAATAAAGTTTTATTTCATTGCCCAACGCTTAAAGCATCCCTATCCCACATCCTTTAGACCGCAGCTTCCAAATCCATCCTGACCGTTCGCTCTCACTTTTTATATCCGACGGCCGACGATCAGTTTCGCGCTCCCAAACCAATTGACCATCAGACTCCCAAATGAGCGCGAAATGGGCGGTTTCTCTCTTACCACCTCCTGTGATGTGTCCTATTCTGATACGATCGCATTCATTTGGGGAAAAACCATTTACCACCCAAACTGAACGCGAAACACACTTATGGTTTTTTGCATTTGCAAAACAAAAACTGCTTCCGATGCTGATTTACCCTGCATTTATTACAAATTGTAAAGGTTTATATCAAAAGTTAAGAGCTTTGTTATAAAGTTTATTGATGTTATTGTGTGCGTTCCCGACTGTTAAAAAACTCGCCCGACTGTGCAAAGAAACCCATTTGCTCACAATTGTTGAAATTTATCCAGTGAAACCCAAATTTAACTACTGTTCCATCATTTGAAGACTAATTGAAGCCATTTCGCTGCATCAGTGATTCAAACTCATCCGCAGGGAATCGTCCAAGCTTCAGAAACCCTTCTCAAAGCAACAAGATACCTGCAAATCAGGTATTTTCCTGAATTTGACCCACAATTTCACAGTTTCGACCGTCAATTGATCCAATTAAGATACCAAGAGTTAAATTGCCCATCTATTTTGTACCAAAACCTTGAAAAAACAGGGCAAACCCTCGCCATTTTTTCTAGAAATTTCCATTTACTGAAAAACTTCGTTTTGAAGCTAAATTTCTCAGTCCAGACCCTTTAAAGACAAATTCCATGGTTCAAAAGGTTTTAAAAACCCACAGAAAACCTTAAAACCTCTTTTTACAATCCTAATCATTCAAAATTCTGTCTCAAACTATTTCCCGTGTCCTAAAATCCTAATTGAGTACTGAATTTCCGACTGCTATTATCCTTGCCCATAAAAATTACTCAATTACCCTTTGTTGAAGAAAAACCAACTATAGAAAACTGTATAATCTTGCTGTAGTTAATTTAAAATGACAAAAAAGCAAATCACACCCAAGGCTGGAGGATCTAAGCCTTTTAGGCCTGGAGGATCAAAACCTCCCAAAATTGAAGCAATAAAAGTCCCAAAGTCCACTCCTACTATCACTGCTAAGACCACTGTGACTGTAAATCCTCTTCAACCTCCAGTGTCCAATGAAGAAGTTATCCCTCTAGTTGACTTGGATTACAAAATTGTAGACCCTCTAGTAGAATTCAATCTATTAGAAGTACATAATTGGTGTCATGAGAAGTTTTTAGACAAAGAAGAAATGCCCCTTTGTGATACAAACTTACCTAAATACATAGTCCCAGTAACACATCCTGGTCAGGACCTGATAAGACTGTGCCAGAAGTATTATGTCCCAGATCAAAGATCAATTGTGAATAATGACAGGGAAATCCTTTTTTCTATCACTGTAGAGTCAATCAATGAAATTTTGCAGTTACAATTTGACCCTAGGGCAGTCCCATTATCCATTGAAGCATTGAATCAATTATATTTAGGGTTATATTTCCCTAAAAGATTCATGATTTTTCAGAACTTCATGCCTAGTCATGTGCACATCCCAAAGTTGAATCCTCCCTATTCCACTTCTAAGTTTCCAGAGGGTTCTAGACATGTTATTTCAATGTTTTTTTTTAGACAGAAACGGTTAAATT
>CM076569.1:488899288-489005531 GCA_034641835.2 Pinus albicaulis
AACAATTTGCCTTTCAATGGTACCGCGATGATGTATGTAGAAATTCCTAAATGCAAACTAAGAATGATAAGCAAAATTTTCACTTTTAGTTTTTCAATGAAAGACCTAGCTACAAAGGGAAGAGAGAAAATAATTTTGTGAGCAAGCAAATCAATGAACAAAAGAAAACATTGAGCACAAAACTAAATGCAGATTTCCTAATGTTCCTTTTTTGCAAAAAAAACACAATCCTACATGCAAATGCAATTTTTTCTTTTCAGTTCCTTTAATGTTATGAATGCAAAAAAAAACTAAGTGCATCAAACAAATGCTTTTTACTTTTTGAGAAATGAAGAATATGAACGACAATTGTATAACTGCCATCATTGCCAGCGTATACATGCCATTTACAAAATGTCAAAGAACTAGATTAAGAAGAGATATCTCAAAGATCGAATTAAAAAGGAAAATAAAACAATCATCATGATACAAGAAACAAAAATATCAGATGTCTTAAATATCAGATTTTCTCTAACTGACAACAATTTGCTTTCTGTCTGCTCAATATTAGTTATTATTTTTCTGTTATCCATTCTCATTTATTTAAAATTCTCATAAAATTTACATAAAAGGTCCTACAATTCCCTAATTTATTCTTCATTTTGAGGTTTTATTTGAATTCATCACATTTACTTTTCATTTATAAGGTCTACTTCCTTTTCTTCGTAATTGAATATTTCTCTGAGGAACATGTCCAAAAAAATTATAGCTTATTTTTCCAATGAATTTCCATAATCAGAATCAAGCTTAAAAAAACATCTATGAACCAAGTTCACTTATGAGAATTAACTACATTCTATTTTTTAATAAGAAAAAGGAGGCTTATATCAAGATAAGACAATCTCTCCATGCAAGGAACAATTTCCAAAGTATAATATTAAATGAATTCCTCAATGTAAGCTATTAACTTCTCTATGGTAGTATCAAACTGGTGTTTCAAGTCAAGATGAAATCATGAGGAGGCTTTCATTGATATTTACTTTTCTGAAAGATATTTTCTAAAGGAATCTACCTCCAAATGTAAGGAATCTCTATCATTTGCATTTTGAGCGGCTTGAAAATCCATTTCATGTGGCCCAAACATATCCTACCACCTGGAATCCATAATGTTTTACCTACCACTCAACATCTAGATCCCAATTTTTGCTCTATCCACTTAACACCAACATTTCAACTGTCACGCACTCTTGAAATATGAAATATGCATACTGTGTTATTTTCACTATCATAATGATATCCAAAATCTGGACCTTTCTTTAAAATCCAAATATTCAAATATCTAGATTTTAAAGAAAGACCCAGATTCAAATTTTCTAAGTTATGAGTTTTCCTTGCTATAATGTTTTGCCTTAATTATTGGGATATATGAATCATTCTACTCAGTTCCAACTCACCCACTTGTCCACTTGCATCTGACATCACATGTGGCCTATGATATTTCTAACATATCACTTGGGTTATCATAAGTTTTTGCATGTTAGGTTATGTGGCATCACAAATGTGAAATTATGTTGTGTTAGATGTATCATCATTAATAATGTGTGTTATCTAAGATGATTCATCCTATATGGAACCCAAATCTGGGATATCTAGATTTAGTGTTCCTCTACTCATATTATAGATCATAGATATTAGCATCCTATCTCTAAGCCATCCATATATCCAAAATTTCTCTCACCTAACTACTCTTCACTTACATGGTATATGACTTAACATCCAACATGTCATTCTTTATGGCATGTGACGTGTCATTCAGATCTATGTATCTATCTCTTCACTTTAATCTTTATGATATTCATTTCTTCTAGATTACAGAATGTCCATCCATCCAAATTTCACTCTAGGAATGATTTTTACCATTCAAATCCTTTTTTCCTTGAATACAAAACATACAACCTTCCAAATTTTCCTATAGGAATGATTTTTACCATTTAAATATCTAGAAATGTGGCTATTTGGCTTCCTTAGTAATTTAGTGGTTTCATTTTTTGGTGTTCTCTATTATGTCCATTCTGCTATTGGTAATAGGTTTTGTCCATTTTTATTTTGGAGATATGGGTTAGTGGTTTTAATTATTTTGGAAGTTGGATTTTTGTAGCTCATTTTGACTTAGTTTTTTGGAGACTCATAAGGGCATGAAAATCTACCAAATTTCTAATATGTACATTGAATACGATTGTCTGATAATGCAATATATCTACCATGTTTCACAGTGACACTTCCTCTGCGTTCCCAGCCTTCCTCTGCGTTCCCAGCATTCCCATCTATTGGTATGGTTCTAAATGAGCATTGGTATGGTTATCAGACCCACTGCACATAATTATTTTTGGGCTTTTAAGTTGCTTTGGTCTGAGAGAGGTTGATCAAATACACTAATATCACACATGAATTTTTCAACAATAGGGTGAATGTATTTCTCTTCCAGGAAGCACCAAAAGCGCTTGTATTTGTGATAACATTTGATATAAAATCTAACAAGTTCCCTCCTTCCCCATGCCAATGGTGCTTCTCATTACTCATAAGTAAAACAAGAGAGTGGGGGATATTTTTTTTTGGAATGCCTTAATTCCCTCTCTAGAGAATGACCAATACAGTAAATTTTTGCACAACTCATCAACCCAACCTTCATTGTTTTCCTTGAGTTCTCTTACCTCTATCAAAACTTTTATAAGACTTTTGTTGCCTCATCAAGACATGTTGCATGCTCTGAAACAGATTGACTGTTCTTTCTACCATTTTCCACAAACAAATTACTTTAAATCTTCTCATCATCATGAACTTGAGGATTTGAATTATTGCTCCCATTGTTATTCTGCTCCACAATTGATACATATACACAACATCTGGCATGATGTCCTTTCCGATGGTTTCCTGCCACATGATGCCACTCTGCATGTTTCAGTAGACCACCAAATTTTCCCCCTTTGAATTCAACATGAGTGGTCTCTTCATTTTCTGTCTGTGTCTAAAAAGAATCAAACCCTCAAGCTCTTTCCCCAAATTACCCTGGATCTGTTTATTAATAAACAAAGATGTTGAAAAATTGGCATCCATCATGTGCTTTATAATTAAACTCCAAGTGTAGGGATAGAAGGCCCTTGCAATAGCTTGCACTGGCTGTAACTGTACAGGAGATAAGTGACATCCCATTTAAATATTAGTGGTGTGTGAAATTGTGGCACTGGAATGAATATCAAATGTTCTATTTACTTATGCAAATTTCAGAATTGAAAAATAGCATCCATCTGCGGCTTTGGTCACTTGTGTTATAATCTGTAGCTTCCAAGTTTGAAGGCATCTAAAAAAATACCTAAGTAGACTCCCGCTTTCTAGAAGTTTTCTGTAACTAGAGACTGTAGCTTGGCTATGGGTATGGAGTTTCTATACACAACAATGCCAATTCCCTCAATTGCAGCAAATACAATACCAGCTACTAAAACATCCCAATCACCTGTTTTCCCAATGATTGTAGCTAATGCATTTGCTGTATAATAAGTTAATAACCTAGAGCAGGAGGAAAGTTTTCATTGGAAAATTGCTTCAAGCTCCATTAATTTTCTCTGAGAGTTGACTTGCACTTGCACGATCTACTCTACCCAAGAGACTGTTACCAAGCCTTGATGTCCTGGTATCTCTTCATTGAAAGTGCCACCACTTTAGCACTTATTGTTTTCACTTTGTTTCTCGCTCTCAGTATTATTTTCTCTCCTCTTATGTTTGAAAACCAAAAAAAATATAGAAATATCCATTATGCTCAGTATTTTTGCTGAAGCAATGCCCAACACCTCATCGTACTCCTACTAATTGGCAAGATTACAATGAGCCCGACTAACAACCTAGATTCCCATTTCAATTTCTAAAAAAAAACTCGTTTCTATAATTTACATGGCTCCCTTAAGGTGATGCTCGAAAGAAGAAATAGAAAACCAGAAACAACATTGTGTCACATTGCTTCTTGTCATTAAATCTTCCAACTGCAGTGACAAAATACAGTGAAAGAAAAAATAATGAATGCAATCCAGCATCCCACAAAACTGATGATATTGAGCTCCGGTTAACGATATGCACATTTCCAAAATCCAGTTTCACCTTTTTAGTAGACAAGTCCCTAAGAGTGGGAGTGTCACCAGGGTGGCATAGTGAGAGGATTTATTCACCCTATAATCTTCCATAATTAACCTTATCCTCGTAGAATTTGACCACTGAAAAGGAAAAGGCACTCAGCGTCACTGTAGCAGAAAAAATAAGCAGAAGCCTCATACTCCAAGGCATCACACTAGAAAACTGCCAAAACCAAGATGTAAATATCTAGCAACTAAAATCATGAAGCCTCCTCCCAATGAAAGAAACACACATTATAGAGGGAAATATTTTTTTAGTAAGGAGAATGGGCAATGCCAACTACATAGAATAAGAATAATATTTTTCATTTGTATTCTTATGCAACATTTATGTTTGTGATTCAGGAAAACAAAATGATGGTTTCAACCATTTAAGGATTTGGGGCTACTATTTTATCAAAATTGCATGAATATCAACTAAAAACACAAGTCCAAAGCCCATTGATGTCCACTCATTATGAAAACTTAAGACTTGGGTCATATGGAAAAATGGATAAGATTGATCACAAACATAAAATGATGGAATACACCAGAGAAACCATCTCATTTAAGTCCCTATAAAGTTCTTTATCTACATATCCATTGACTTGTTATGACACAGGTGGTGAAGAAGGTCCAGAATCCAATCAAGTAGCAAGATAACCCAAAACATGCATGCCACCATATCCTCTAATATCCTTCCAGCTCTTCCTGAAGAACTGATGATCCATTGACATGAATTGTTGCTCTTCATGATTATTAACACCCAACTGCAAAATTAAGGACTTTATAGCTCAACAATGTAGCTATACTAGACTCAAAATTAACATTTTTTGAGTTTAATGATAGATCCATCTCCTGCTTTTGAAAAACCTATGGACCAATTTCATCTTTTGGCCAAATGTATACAGTCAAATGCTGAAAACCACCAATCATCATACTAAGTATGGTCCTCTGTTTTTTCTGTCAAATATGGGAACCCAACTCAAGATCTGTGACAATTTTGCCTGGGGGATCCATTAAAACTTATGTGGTTACTCTTGATTTCCCAAGCAGAGAAAAACAACAATATTTCTCAGTATTCAGATCTCAATTCTCTTGTCAGATTTCAATCCAAAAGGTTTAATGGTTTTCATATGGGATCAAGTAATTTAGAACCTTGCAACATATATTGTCAAAAATAATTTCACCATGAAGCACAAGTTAGAAAAGAAGCCTCAAAACCTTTACTCTTACATAATTTAGAAGAAAAACATGTAGCAATGGTCTATGGTAGTTTCAGTAGCATAAATATCCTTGTATATGCACGCAATTCAATCCTTTTATTAAGCTCATGAGTCTCTGGATAAAACAAGCTCACTGTGACATACTCAATATAAAAACATTGTAAAAACATCAACACATTTTACTATGATACCCCCATATCAGCTGACATATCGACATATATATTGATAAAAAAACCCTTCTCTTCCCAATGCAATCCACGATGAGAGAAATTCCAACCATATGCATATGAACACTAGAACATTGAAACTAATAAATAAGTAAATGTCATAGTCATAGTTTTTAAAGAAGTGTCCAAGTCAAATCGGTAGATCAAAAACAACATTTAGATTTTATGAGTGAGATGAGTTACGCATACAACAAATTAGTAAAAATATTATGTGTAGATTGGTCTGTGTGATCGTCCCACTCAGCCAAAACATCCCTTACTCAATAGTAGCAATATGTCCTTTATATCTTAGGGAAATATTTTTAGTAGTTACTCTTGCAATATTTAGTGACTGATCATAGAATAGTATTGTCGAACATGAGTCATTGAAAAAGGGTCTTGGGGATCCAAATCACAACCAATAAAATCATACAATGATATGTTATCTATAGTATCATTAAGGGTAGATCAATAAAAGGCACTCAGCGTCATTGTAGCAGAGAAAATAAGCAGAAGCCTCATACTCCAAGGCATCACACTAGAAAACTGCCAAAACCAAGATGTAAATATCTAGAAACTAAAATCATGAAGCCTCCCAATGAAAGCAACACACATTATAGATGGAAATATTTTTTTGTAAAGAGAATGGGGCGAAGTACAACTTCATAGAATAAGAATAATCTTTTCATTTGTATTCTTATGCAACATTTCTGTTTGTGATTCAGGAAAACAAAATGATGGTTTCAACCATTTAAGGATTTGGGGCTACTATTCTATCAAAATTGCATGAATATCAACTAAAAACACAAGTCCAAAGCCCATTGATGTCCACTCATTATGAAAACTTAAGACTTGGGTCATATGGAAAAATGGATAAGATTGATCACAAACATAAAATGAAGGAATACACCAGAGAAACCACCTCATTTAAGTCCCTGTAAAGTTCTTTATCTACATATACATTGACTTGTTATGACACAGGTGGTGAAGAAGGTCCAGAATCCAATCAAGAAGCAAGATAACCCAAATCATGCATGCCACCATATCCTCTAATATCCTTCCAGCTCTTCCTGAAGAACTGCTAATCCATTGACATGAATTGTTGCTCTTCATGATTATTAACACCCAACTGCAAAATCTAAGGACTTTATAGCTCAACAATGTAGCTATACTAGACTCAAAATTAACATTTTTGAGTTCAATGATAGATCCATATCCTGCTTCTGAAAAACCTATGGACCAATTTCATCTTTGGGCCAAATGTATACAGCCAAATGCTGAAAACCACCAATCATCATACTAAGTATGGTCCTCTGTTTTTTCTGTCAAATATGGGAACCCAACTCAAGATCTGTGACAATTTTGCCTGGGGGATCCATTAAAACTTATGTGGTTACTCTTGATTTCCCAAGCAGAGAAAAGCAACAATCTTTCTCAGTATTCAGATCTCAATTCGCTTGTCAAATTTCAATCCAAAAGGTTTAATGGTTTTCATATGGGATCAAGTAATTTAGAACCTTGCAACATATATTGTCAAAAATAATTTCACCATGAAGCACAAGTTAGAAAAGAAGCCCCAAAACCTTTACTCTTATATAATTTCTGAAAAAAAACATGTAGCAATAGAGTCTATGGTAGTTTCAAGTAGCATAAATATCCTTGTATATGCACAATTCGGTCCTTTTATTGACTCATGGTCCTCTGTTAAAACAAACTCACTGCTTGACATACTCAATATAGATTGTTAACAAAAACATCCAAACACATTTTACTATGATACCCCTATACTCAACTGTGTATCGACATATATAATGCATTAAAAAACCCTTCTCTTCCCAATACCAATCCTGATGAGAGAAATTCCAACCATATACATATGAACTCAAACATTGAAACCCATCTATAAGTAAATGTCATAAGTCATAGTTTTTTAAAGGAGTATCCGATCAAATCAGTAGATCAAAAACAACATTTAGATTTTATGGTGCAGATGGTTCTGCATACAACAAATTAGTGAAAATATTATGACTATAGTTCAAATTGTTTCATCCCACTCAGCCAAAACATCCCTTACTCAATAGTAGCAATATGTCCTTTATATCTTAGGGAAATCGTTTTAGTAGTTACTCTTGCAATATTTAGTGACTGATCATAGAATAGTATTGTCGAACATGAGTCATTGAAAAAGGGTCTTGGGGATCCAAATCACAGCCAATCAAATCCAGCAATGTGACCACTTGTCTATAGTATGCATTAAGGGTAGATAGAATAAAGGCACTCGGGCGTCAGCACATGGCGAGAAGAAAATAAGCGAAGCTGCTCAAGGCATCACACTGAAAGCGCAAAACCAAGATGCAAATATCTAGCAACTAAAATCATGAAGCCTCCAATGAAAGCAACACACATTATAGATGACCACTTTAATTTTCAACAGTCCTTTTATTGACTCATGGTCCTCTGTTAAAACAAGCTCACTGCTTGACATACTCAATATAGATTGTTAACAAAAACATCCAAACACCTTTTACTATGATACCCCTATACTCAACTGTGTATCGACATATATAATGCATTAAAAAACCCTTCTCTTCCCAATACCAATCCTGATGAGAGAAATTCCAACCATATACATATGAACTCGAACATTGAAACCCATCTATAAGTAAATGTCATAAGTCATAGTTTTTAAAAGGAGTATCCGATCAAATCAGTAGATCAAAAACAACATTTAGATTTTATGGTGCAGATGGTTCTGCATACAACAAATTAGTGAAAATATTATGACCATAGTTCAAATTGTTTCATCCCACTCAGCCAAAACATCCCTTACTCAATAGTAGCAATATGTCCTTTATATCTTAGGGAAACCTTTTTAGTAGTTACTCTTGCAATATTTAGTGACTGATCATAGAATAGTATTGTCGAACATGAGTCATTGAAAAAGGGTCTTGGGGATCCAAATCACAACCAATCAAATCATACAATGATATGTTATCTATAGTATCATTAAGGGTAGATCAATAAAAGGCACTCAACGTCACTGTAGCAGAGAAAATAAGCAGAAGCCTCATACTCCAAGGCATCACACTAGAAAACTGCCAAAACCAAGATGTAAATATCTGGCAACTAAAATCATGAAGCCTCCCAATGAAAGCAACACACATTATAGATGGAAATATTTTTTTAGTAAAGAGAATGGGCAATGCCAACTACATAGAATAAGAATAATCTTTTTCATTTGTATTCTTATGCAACATTTCTGTTTGTGATTCAGGAAAACAAAATGATGGTTTCAACCATTTAAGGATTTGGGGCTACTATTTTATCAAAATTGCATGAATATCAACTAGAAACACAAGTCCAAAGCCCATTGATGTCCACTCATTATGAAAACTTAAGACTTGGGTCATATGGAAAAATGGATAAGATTGATCACAAACATAAAATGAAGGAATACGGGAGAAACCTATACGATTAAGTCCTGTCAGTTCTTTATCTACATCTCCATTGACTTGCTACAAGCCTGAACTTGGTGAAGAAGGTCAGAATCAATCAGTAGCAAAGATAACCATAAATCGGGCAGCCACCATATCCTCTAATATCCTTCGGCTCTTCTGAAGAGACCCAGATCCAAGTGACATGAGTTGTTGCTCTTCATGATTATTAACACCCAACTGCAAAATCTAAGGAATTTATAGCTCAACAATGTAGCTATACTAGACTCAAAATTAACATTTTTTGAGTTCAATGATAGATCCATCTCCTGCTTCTGAAAAACCTATGGACCAATTTCATCTTTGGGCCAAATGTATACAGCCAAATGCTGAAAACCACCAATCATCATACTAAATATGGTCCTCTGTTTTTCTGTCAAATATGGGAACCCAACTCAAGATCTGTGACAATTTCCCTGGGGGATCCATTAAAACTTATGTGGTTACTCTTGATTTCCCAAGCAGAGAAAAACAACAATCTTTCTCAGTATTCAGATCTCAATTCTCTTGTCAAACGAGCGCCCTCTGTATGTTTGGAAGTTTAAAATGCACAATTATATAGTTACGTTTGACTGAAGTAGTTGATGTAAGTTACATGGACTATGGTATGTTGCACACTCTAAAAAGAACTGCATTAACAGTACTAATTACTTGTTTAAGTTGTTATGGACTACGGTTCTTTCAACTCTCTGTCAATCTACTGGTTTGAAGAAAATTAAGGGCAAGATTACAAGGAAAATCTCTTTCAGTATCACACCAAAAGTTAGTCTGTCAGCATGCTTTCGAGACCATAAAGATTATTGAAAGTTCTATTATAAAACTTGACTGTTAATTCAATGTTGTGTCATCTTCAATGCAATCCAAACATCTTCTAAAATCCAGGGTTTTTCTCCTTTTTATTTCTATCTGCTACAAATAGAACTGAACGTGCATACCCTTGAACAGACTGGCGAAAAGCGGCGTTGTCTGGACTCTGAGAGCGTCGAGCGAACTTGTAAATCCGGCGTGCGCTTGAGGTCGAGCGCGGCTCTGGCACACTGTTATCTCCCACAAGAACACCAATACCATATTTTTCGAACTGTATATCTCTGCTATATACCAACTGGAAGGGCCCTAACAACGAACGGACCAGAGAGGGTCGCCCTGGCTCAGCCAGCAAGAAGATCGGTGTCCAGCGGCCAGCCACCTCTCCTAACCATTGAAAAAATTGGGGCGAATCACTGTAACTCCTCATTTGAACCCTATAAATCTAGGCGAATGCCATGGAAATTTGCTCCATAAGAAAAAAATCGGGGCGAATTTCATTTTTCCAGTGTTATGCGCCCTTTTTTTTGGTGGGCTAATACTTAATAATTAATTATTTTTAAAATATTTATTGGGCTAACTTTTTAAACTATAGAAATGGGTTTTATGTAAAAAATTAGCCCCATTAAAATTGAAAATCCCTCCTGGTAATAGCAAAAGGCAAAAAGGTTGGTACATTGTATTTATGCAATGGTATTTCTAACTCTGTTAATGCTTTAACTTCCAAAGGAGCAGATGCAGCATTATGGCACCATAGGCTCGGACATATGAGTGAGACGGAGATGAAGATTCTTCACTCAAGAAATTTGTTGCTAGGTTTGAAGAATGTTGATTTGGATATCTGTGAGAATTGCATTTATGGAAAACAAAAGAGAGTCAGATTTCTCAGAGTTGGGAAAGAAAATAAGAGTGAAAAATTGGATCTTGTGCATACAAATGTATGGGGACCTGCTCAGGTATCATCTCTCGGTGTCTCTCGCTATTATGTTACGTTTATTGATGATGCAACTAGAAAAACTTGGATTTATTGTGTTCACAATAAATCTGATGTATTTGATACTTTCAAGAAATGGAAAGCTTTGGTTGAGATTGAGATAGGAAAGAAGTTAAAGTGTCTCAGATCAGACAATGGAGGTGAATATTGCAGCAAAGAGTTTGATAGGTACTATTCAGAGCATGGAATTCATAGAGAGAAGAAATTTCCAAGAACACCACAAGAAAATGGTGTGTCAGAAAGGATGAATAGAACAATCATGGAGTGTGCAAGGTGCATGAGATTGCATGTAGGATTGCCTTTACAATTTTGGGCAGATGATGTAGATACTATTGTTTATCTAATAAACATAGGGCCTTCAAGTTCCTTGGATGGTGGTATTACAGAGGAAGCATGGACAGGTAAAAAGGTAAACTACTCTTTTTTAAAACCATTTGGTTGTGAGGCCTTTGTCCATATTAATAAAGAAAATAGAACAAAGCTTGAGGAAAAATCAAAGAAATGTACATTTATTGGATATGGTGCTAATGATTTTGGTTATCGCTTATATGATTATTAAAATCACAAAATAATTAGGAGCAGAGATGTAATATTCAATGAAAAGGTCTTGTATAAGAATTAGTTGCAGGAAAAGAAAAAAGAAAAAGAAATAAAGGAATACGCGGTTCTTGATGAGATAACTGAAAAAGTAAAGGTGCCTGAAAATGATAATAATCAACAACCACAGCAGCAACAACCACCACAATAGCAATAGGCACCTCAAACACCTGAAAGTGGTGTTAGAAGATCTACCAGGATAAGTAGACCCCCTGAACGATACTCTCCTTCATTATATTATTTATTGCTAAATGATTATGGTGAACCTGAATGTTATGAAGAAGTAATGCAGGTTGAAAGCAGGAAGAAGTGGGAGCTAGCCATGGAAGAAGAGATGGAATCCTTAATGCATAACTAGACTTGGGACTTAGTCAGGTTGCCTACAGGTAAACTACATTGCAGAATAAATGGATTTACAGGCTGAAGGAAGAAGATGGAGGAAAACATAGGTACAAAGCTAGACTTTTGGTGAAGGGGTTTTCACAAAAGAAAGGTATTGATTTTGATGAAATATTTTCTCCTGTTGTTAAGATGACTTCAATCAGAACTATCTTAAGTCTTGTAGTATCAGAAGATTTACATCTTGAACAGTTAGATGTAAAGACAACATTTCTCCATGGAGATTTGGAGGAAGAGATATACATGCAGCAACCAGAAGCATATGAGGTCAAAGGGAAAGAAAAATTGGTGTGTAGGTTAAAGAAGAGCTTGTATGGGTTAAAACAGGCTCCAAGGCAGTGGTATCTAAAATTTGACAAGTTTATGTCTAAACAAGGTTATACTAGATGTCACTCTGATCATTGTGTTTATCTAAAAAGGCAAAATGATAACAGCTATATTATATTGTTATTTTATGTAGATGACATGGCTGTTGCAAGATCTAACATGTAGGAAATAAATGTGCTCAAAAGAAAAGTGGCAAATTCATTTGCAATGAAGGATTTGGGAGCTGCAAAAAAAATCCTTGGTATGAGGATAACTAGAGACAGGAAAAATCACAAATTAACACTGTCTCAGAATGAGTACATAGAAAAGGTGTTAAAAATATTTAATATGCACAATGAAAAACCAGTTAGTACACCTTTTGCTATCCATTTCAAACTTAGTAAGGAGATGTGCCCCAAGACCCAAGAAGACATCGATTATATGTCTAAAGTTCCATATGCATCAGCAGTTGGAAGCTTAATGTATGCAATGGTCTGCACAAGGCCTGATATTGCACATGCAGTGGGAGTAGTAAGTAGGTACATGAATAATCTAGGAAAAGAACATTGGATGGCAGTAAAATGGATTCTCAGATATTTGAGAGGTACCAAAAATCAAGCATTATGATTTGGTGGTTCAAACATTTCTTTACAGGGATATGTTGATGCAGATATGGCAGGTGACAGAGATAACAGGAGGAGAACTACAGGATATGTATTTACTGTAGGCAGAACGACTGTCAGTTGGGTTTCAAAAATCCAAAATGTTGTTGCACTTTCAACAACAGAAGTAGAGTATGTTGTTGCTACAGAGGCTAGTAAAGAAATGATTTGGTTACAAAGGATTATGGGTGAATTGGGTAAGAAGCATGATATGGGCACGTTATATAGTGATAGCAAAAGTGCCATTCATCTTGCAAAGAACTCAGCATTTCATTCCAGGAATAAACACATACATCTCAAGTACCATTTCATATGGTCAGTACTGGAAGATGGAGAGTTGAAGCTGGAAAAGATACACACTAGCCAGAATCCTGTAGATATGCTAAAAAAAGTTGTAACTAGGGAGAAACTGAAAATGTGCTCAGTTTCAATTGGTCTTCAAGGATGATGATGAATATGAGGAACAACCAGGTCTAAAGACGAGTCATTGTCCAGCAAATGAAGTAGTGGTGGATTTTCTGCAATCAGTCTCCAAGTGGGAGATTGTTGGGTGTGGAGCCTGATTTTCTTCCTAATTCAGAGATCCTTGTTTTAGCTGGATGTATACCCTAGGAAAATTGTACACCCTTTCACGCGGGGGGGTGCAGGGGGGACTTGTCCCCCCGCGGGGTCCGGGGAGGCCGACCCCCACGGCTGGGGGGTCCGGGGGCCAGCGGTCCCCCGGTGGGGGTTTCGGGGGCAACGCCCCCAAAGCCAAAAATAGATGTAAAATTGTCTTGTAAAAGTATAGTAATTTCTAGTCAATCTGGGCCATTCATTAGGCAGATGATCTGATGATAGAAGTTATGTTTAGTTTAGGGTTTTTTGCCCTAGAAGGCAACCCCTCACTTTTATGAGGGTATTGTATTGCGGCCATGTAATGCATGTGTATTCTCTGAGTGGGAAATAGATAGGGTGACTGTGAGAGAGAAAAGAGGATATTACAGCAGATCTACTGTAGGTTTTGTCTCTTCATTTTGCTAGATAATAGAAAGGAAGGACTGGCTGTTCGGGGTGGATGTAGCCCAAACTGGGTGAACCACGTATATCTGTGTCTCTCTGGCTTTATGTGTTTTGTGTGCTTGTATTTTCCACATATTTTATGTGTTGCATTGCTCTGTAATATTTAATTTTATAACAAAACAAATATTTGAATGCTGCCAAAAGTATGGGATTTCATTAAATAAAAAAAAATCTTAATTCACTCTTAGTTATGGAATTTTTTTAGGATTTATTGTATCATAAGAAGGAATTCATATTGATCCTGATAGGATAAAGGAAAATTATTAAATCTCTCTACCTCGTAACAAGAAATACATGTAGTCCTTTTTAGGACCGATAAATTTTGTTAAGAGATTTTTTCCTAACTTTTCCCAAATTGTTTTACCATTGCAAGCCATGATAAAGAAAAATCCAGTCTTTAAATGGGGGCACAGTGAAAGAGAAGTTTTTGATTTAATCAAACAAGCTATACTAAATTCCCCTTCTCTAACTAATCCAAATTTTTGTAACCATTTTATGTTAGACACTTTTGATTTTCAAACATTTTATATTATTGTTCGAACGCAAGTTAATGATCAAAAAATTGAAGCACACATCTATTTTTTTAGTTTGAATTTTCAAGGTGTTGAACTAAGTTATTCAGAGGTTAAGAAACAAGATTTTGTTGTTTACAAATCTCTAAAGCATTTCAAGCCTTTTCTCCTAAAGACATATACCAAGGTAATAGTCTCATTCCCAACAATAAGACAACTGCTTGTGCAAAAGGAGCTAGGAGAAAAAAGGGAAAATTGGGTCACAACCCTACAGGAATATGATATTGATATTAAAAGGGAAATTTTTTTTAGAGGAAAAGGTTATTGTAGATTGCTAACTAAAGCATCCAACATACCAAATTATGAAGATTCAAGTAATACTATACACATTTCTGAGGTAAGCTTGATAGACTCTGAATCACAATATGTTGATCTTATCTTTTATTTAAGAAATGGATATGCTCCCACGCAACTCAATTATAAATTGAGAAGAGCTTTAATATTAAAACCTAATCAATATCGGATCATTAATGATGTGTTTTTTATAAAAACTATGACTCTGTATTATTAAGATGCCTTGAAAATTCTGAAGCACAAAAGGTTTTGCAGGAACTCTATGATGGACCTGCAGGTGGACATTTCAGAGGAGATACCACCGCACACAAGATCCTTCATGCAGGGTATTATTGGCCAACCTTGCTCAAATATACTCATGTGTATGTAAGAAAATTCAAGACATGTCAAGCCGTTGTTGGAAGACAAAGAAATCCAATCTTACCTCTACAACTAGTCAACATTGAACAACCCTTTGAACAATGGGGACTTGACATCATAAGTGAGATTGTTCCTAACTCTTCCAAACATCACAAATAAATTCTTACTAAAACATAATACTTTAATAAATTAGTGGAGGTCATTCCACTAAAGGTAGCTAATTTTGAAACAGTTGTCAAATTCATCAATCAATTCATTATTACCAGATCTGCCTTACGAAATGCACTTATTTTCGACAACAAATCTTACTTTTGAACTAATAATATGAATGAATTTGCTCTTAAGAGAGGTTTTAAACTCAAATATTCTACTAATTACTATCCCCAAGGGAATGGTTTAGCAGAATCATCCAATAAAAACCTCATAAGAATCATAAAAATAAATGTTGATTAGAGGCAAAAGAATTGACATAAACCTTTAAAATTTTCTCTATGGGAAGATTGACTAACTCAAAAGGAATCTATAGGAACTTCTCCATTCAATCTATTATATGGGGAATAAGTTGTAATTCCATCAAATTTATCGCTACCCTCACTAGCCCTAGTCTAATTGATTGATTAAGTACCTTCCTCTTATTTACAACTAAGAGTGTCCCAAATACTTAAACTAGAAGAAGAAAAGGAAAAGGCCAAACTTACACATGCTCAACGTCAACACATTGTCAAATCTTATTTTGATGCAAGTTTTGTTGTCAAACAATATTTTCAAGTTGGAGACCCTGTTCTTAAGTGGGACAAGACACATGAGGAAAAGGGTAAGCATACAAAATTCCAGAAAACGTGGCTTCGACCATTTCAAATTTATGAAAAAGTAGGCCCATCATCCTTTCTATTTCAAAATCTAAAAGGGAAGAGAGATTCTCTTCATGTCAATGGGATTATTTTGAAAAAAATGTTTTCTTAGAAGAAAATTTCTTCTAAAGTAATATAGTTGTATTTGTATATTTAGGTTAATAAAATAATAATGTTAGATAACATACTTTTGACTATTTATAAATATCTTTGAATCATTTTATGACTTTTCGTTTTGAAGAATAGAAATTTTTAAAATAAATGATCACAAACTCCAAAAGGTTGATAATTATAATATAACACTGAAATTTTGTTTCCATTGAAATTTTAAATTCTTTCAAAACTTAAACTTTATAAAGTCTTTTCACCTCATTATCAATCAAAAAAATTTCACTTTTACAAAGTAAATACTATTTGTTACTAAGCATATTTAACTCTAAATTTCCATCCAAAACTCTAAGGAGTCAATTGTTCTCCTCATCCATTAATTATACTATTTTTAGAGCGTCTTTAAAAATATATAAAACTTAAAAGATAAGAGGTCTCATCATGAACCTGCTTACCATGATCATAATAAAATAATAGGCTAACATTACCACCATTTCATATCAAAACTATGTAATGGCTTATGATTGTTTATAACCATAAGACAAGGGGTCTCATCATGAGCCAACTTGTTCCGTCCAATTACAAGCAATGAATGCCATTGTCACTATCTCTCCACCAAAAAAGGATAATGGATTTTAAGAATAAAAAATAAAATAAAACAATATACAAAGTATGTATATGTATATGTATATATATATATATATTGTTGAATTTATCTCTAAAGATTGTAATGATAAATGGTTGGGATACTGAATCATTGATGACTAAAAGGTAACCCTATCGAGGCTATGAATGTCTGCTGGAAGCAGTGGCTCTAAATATGAAAAAATGAGTATTTGTTTAAATTTCCATTCAGGCATGTCAGTCCATGCTTTCCATAAATGTACACTCATAATGGTATGACAGCCTTGAGCCTCCAAATGTGATTTGATGGTGCATTAATTAATATTTTAGATTTCTTTACATGCCAAGCTATATTCACCATCACTTCAGTAGTATACTACATCGTTCGCGCATTTTCACATATTGTTTTTCACTCCTTGTTCTTTTTATTCACAGGAAATTCTAGAAAATTAGAATCCTTGTGAGATTTCTAAGGCTTCTAAGAAATAAAAGAAACTTATGGCTCTTGCTAATCCTACACCTCCCACTGTCGAAGTGACCAAAATGTTGCCCCTATTTTAAGATACTCATGCGCTACAGGAAGTGATTATGCTTCATGGGAATCAATGTACATGATTTTTGAAGATAGAAAACCATGCATAATATAAAGGACAGTTATAACGGATGCCCCTAATACCTTAGAATCTACTATTTCTAGTGTAGCCAAATATTTTCTTCATAGAAATGCTATGCGCCCTAAGATTTTACTATCTTCAGAAATGGTGAAATGGATTATTGATAATCTTAATATTGGCAACAAATATTTTCTAACAACAAGAGGCACAATGATATGGTCATTCCAAGCAAAGGATTTGAATAGAATGTACCATATACCGGACACCCAGAAGTTGTATGGAAAATATTTCCTCAAACAATTTCCAAAAGAAAACAATTTGTAATCATACCATCTAAAACAATAGAGGAATAAACCTAGAAAACACGAGCATGATGAAAATGGTATGTATTCCACTGCTTCTCTTGTTAGTCCCTACAGTTATGTTTCTATTAAGATGTGTAGACTATTCAGTTCACCCAATACCAGTAAAATTTCCATTGAATGGGTCCCTCTTATGGATGCCATCACAGGCTCCTACATTATGGATTGGGGTACCATTTTGTCAAGAAATATTGCTTCCCAAATCCTTGAATACAGAAAAAATCGCTCTTTTACCTTGAATAAGATACCCCTATTCTTTATGAGTGCATACATCATGGATGTTGTGTGTTTTACCTCTGATTTTCCAACCATGGGTTGGAAATATACCATCCAAGACCCCACCATAATTCATGTTTACCATGATATTATTATGCTACTCTTTCAAGAAAATTTGAATGAAAAATCCCCAACATTGTCTAAAGAACCCCAAGCTAACTTTACAAGCATAGGGAAATGGTTTGGGGAGGAATTATTTACTTATGTTAGAGTTTAATGAAGCATTATTGAACCCAATTTACTCCCACTATATGTACCAGACAAGCTTCTCGCTAGTGAAATTTATTACCAGATAGTGGGGCATGGATTCACTAAAGCCTTGAAAGAGGGTAATAATTCTTCATGGCCTTCCTTGCCCATTCACTCTAGTGTTTATGCATTGGACAATTTCAAACATGATGGATTAGAAATTTATCAAATCCAATGTTTGAAATTATTTACAATTCCTAATAGACAATTTTATCCAAATAACATTGCTCTAAATGTTATAACTCTGGTAAAGATTAGACACTTCCTTCATGAAGATGATGATTATGATGACTTATTCGAGTCTACCAATACCTATCTAGATGTTGAAAATTTGGCAGCCAATCGTCTCAGCCCTGAACAACTTGAACAGTTCAAAGAATATAGAAATAATAGGTTGGAAGGTATTCCTTTAGACATTTTAGAGGTATCCCAACCTATTTCACAAAAAGGTCAACAAACAGAACAAGAAAAAGAGCAGCCTCCTAAGGATACTAAAATCCTTAATAGATCAAAAGAAGTTAATCCCAAAGAATTACAGACTAACCTCCAACTATTTTCCAGTGATTTACAAGATGTATGGAAATATGTTGATCATCAACTCAAGGGAGATCAAGAGGTGGTGATCATTAGTCATCAAGAGACCGTAAAAAAACCTCATGAAAAAAGTTAGAGCCTGTTCACTGCTGGGTCTACTGACAAATATATTAATGCAAAAGGAGTTTAATTCATCCCAACCTACCCAAAATCTGAAATTGTATTGAAGATAGAGAAAAATCGTCCTTTAGATATCTCTTACAACTGAAAACATAAGGCTGTAATGAGTAGAAAAAGGAAAATGAGGAGAGTTGAACAATCATAGGCTCTAGTTCCTAGTGATGTGCCCATGGAGATAGTTTGGAAAGACCCTAAATCAGATCCATATCAGGATATAACAAGGATAAATCGGTTTATAGGTGCTTATGCATATGCTACAATTGATAAATCCACAAAATTCGAGTAACTAATCAAATATAAGGATAAGAGAATCCTTTAGTTAGAACAACAATTGTTGAGAGAAAAATGAAGCCTTAACCATTAGCTGCAAGCACAAGTGTCAAAGCTTCAGCAAAGTGTGTATCAACCAAAGGTACAACATCAATATGACATTGGAACTAAGGATGCTCAAATGCACGAGCTACAATTTACTGTGGAACAATTAAAGGATAATCCAAAAGTGGATGATTTTACAAAGGGAGCTCTAGAACTCAACACTTTGTTGGCTCAGAAACAAGTGGGTGTTTTTCAAAGACTCTCTAACATAAATGAGCTATGCGATAAGAGTGATTCACTAGTGAATCAAATAGTTGACCAGAGGATCATCTTTGATCAAATTGATGATAGATTATCTAAATATGTCACTTGGAAAGATATTGCAGAAGGTCGAAAGACCAATCTTGCCAAAATTGAATATTTCAAAAACAAAACCTTATTCACTGATTGGGATATACAATTCAAGTAGGAAGAAAGGAAAATTTGTAGGGAATGATATGTTGCCAATAACATTATTTAAATGGTTGGTAAAAACCTCAATTCTGGCAATTTAATTGATAAGTGCCCACCTGGTTCTCTACCTGTTGTGAAATATTTAATAAAGCAGTGAAAAGAGATGTCTAAAATGAAGGAAGAAAGAATCAGAAAATTGGTAAAGCTTGATTGGGAAAAGTACTGGAAGCACTTACTTAAGCCACATAGTCAAAACGACATTTCCTCTTACATGGTGCCTCCCCTATAAGATGTGGTCTACACAGGACAGTTGTGTATCATGTCTAGCCAATCTCCCGAAGTTCAGCATGTGATATAGATACTTCACGTCAAGGAACGAATGGCAACAGAGACAGCACCAACTCTTGAAGCGAGTCATCCCAACAGACTCTATTTCTATTTTAATTCACTTATTTTAAGGAGATTTGTTTAAACCTCCCAAAAATTTTATGTATTTGGTATTTTTATAATTTTTATTTTACTATATATACCCTTTCATGTCTTTGAAGAAAGGGTCCTGAAATTTTGAAAAGAAAACTTTAAAAAAGTTAAACTTTTGTACTCTTAAAATTTCTCTTAATAGGAAGCATGGACCAAGGATTGTTTTTCAAATTAGCAGAGTTAAGATATATATGGTACTTTTATCTTTATGTTGATGTTTTGTTTCATATGAGAAATAGTTAAATTTTTTTATGATGTTTTGTTATATGTGTCTTTTTAAACACAGTCTAACATTAATTCACTTATGAACATGCTTAGATTTTCATTTTCAATACATGAACAAATACAAGACATTATTAAATGTGATATGTGCTTAATCAATTGATTTGATTAACCATTTAATAAAATCAATTATCTTAAATTGTTTTACATTTCTCTAAGTTGTTGATAAATCTTCAATTACATACAATTAAGATCATCTTTTAAATCGCATAGAGAAAGATAATTCATCTTCGGATATATATATATATTGAAAGCTTTTTGTAACTCTCATTCATAAAGTCACAGTTAGTTATAAATACAACCCAATATACTCAATTATGTTTCATTGGGAAACCGGTCCCATAATCCTCGGTCAAAGCCACTATGTCAAATGAATAATGGATGGTTTTCAAGTCCCTGACCAGGTGGTTTTCTGGGATGTTGTTGCAGTGATTTCTGAGGCATCAACACTTCCTTGGGGTGGAAGTATGGAAAGGTGATGGTGACATTAGGGGAATTTTGAGCTCTAAAATGGACCTCATAAGAAAATTGTAAAACCAAAAGAAAATTTATAAGAACCAATAGGATTCAAGATGATGATGTCAACCATGGGGGGATGATTCACCATTTTTGGAGTAGAAAAGTAAAAATATTAAAAAATAATAAAATAATAAAACTAATTTTTCAACTCGTATTTAAACTTATCTCCCTAAGGTTTTACTCCAGTTTAGAGTTGGAGTACTCGTTGGATACAAAATCTAATTCCTCATTCAAATAGTACTCATGTTGCATACTTTCGATAGACCCTACTAAATGAAAAATTAGAAATGCATGAAAAATGTGATTGCGATCACATTTTTCATGTATTTCTCATTTTTCGTGTAGTAGGGTATATCTAAAGTATGCAATATGGGTACTCCTTTGACGACAAATCAAATTATGCATCCAACAAGTGTTTCTGTTCGAAATTTGAGTAAACCCATAGGAAGATAAGTTGAAAATACGAGTTGGAAAATTAGTTTTTTTCTTTTTTCCCTCTAAAATTTGATGATCTAATCTAATCCTATTTTATTATTTCCAGTATAATTGTATAATTTCCTTAGAGGCCCATTTTAGACCTAGAAATTTCCCTAATGATTATTTCTGTCTGAGGATAATTAAGCCTTTGAAACTTCATAAATTTCACATGGATAATTGTAAGCCTATGGATGCACCTCTAGATACAAATTGGAAGACGGAGAATGCCAATTTAGGAGAAGAGGTTGATGCTACCATTTATAGGAAACTTGTGGGGTATTTGATGTATCTTGACTCTTATGAACACAAGAATCGACATATGATATACAATAAATCAAATGAGTCAATATATGGTTAGGCCTACCAAGTTGTATTGGAAGGCGCCAAATCATGTGTAATGATACCTCAGAGGCAATACTGAGTATGGATTATTATAAAGGAGGAAAGAGGAAGTGGAGCTCCAAGGCTTCACAAACGAAGATTGGGCAGGGAGCCCATTAGACAAGGAAAGTACTTCAAGTGCTATCTTTGGTGTTTGTTGCACTGTTATTTTCTTATACAACAGGAAGAAGAGGTACGTGGCAATAAGCTCAACAAAGGCTGAATATATGGCTTCAAGTCAATAATCATGTGAGGCCATATGGATGAGAAAAATACATGTGGGTATTTTTAGGTAGGAGATGGATTTGATAGTCATATATTGTGATAATTAGAGCTTCATTAAACTCTCTCAAAATATCATATTTCATGTCAGATCTAAGTACATTGATATCCGGTATTATAATTTTCAGGACCATGTGAAGAGGAAAATTATGTTTTTATAGTACATTCCAACTGCGGATGGAGATGCTGACATATTGACAAAGCCATTTTCAAGATCTAAATTTGAATTCCACATGTGCAAGATAGAGGTGGTGAAAAATCCCTTTGTTGCTAAGAGGGAGTCTTAAAAAAATGTAGCAAGAAAATCTCAATTTGACTTTACCCTTAGTCAAATTGAGTAAATCAAATTTCCACATCAGCATGACAACTTGGAGGAAGTTAACTAGTGTGACATGGCTCTTGTCACTTAGTTATCTCAATAAATTTAAGTTAGAGGGCTTTGAGATCAGTTATGCATGTGTGATTGCTAAATTTTAGCAATCTAGTTATGTTATTTTGAGTTGTATTCAATTCACTAACCTCTAACTATTGATAGAGTTAGTTGAAGTTTACTTGTGGAGTGGGATAGTAGTCCAACTCAAAGATATATCAATTAACTGATCAATCAACCCAAAATATCTAATGTATGCATGGAATTTGAATTCCTCGACTAAAGTGGAGATGAAAAAGAAGTGTAACATGACTTGTACAGTAGTTGAGTGTACATGTGTTGCATGAAGTCAGAAGATCAATCCTTGGGAATTGCACAATAAAATGGGAGGAAAATATTATATTTTAGGAGTTAATTTCTTGAGGAATTGTGCGGGGAAATAAGAGGCAAAATTTTCTCATTCAACAAAGAGAAAAATTATTCTTTTGTAGGTTGTGCTTAGAGATGGAGCAAGTAATTTTAATAATTTCTATTTTTAAATAATTAATTCAAAGTGGCTTGAGACGTTTTTCCCATTTTGGCTCCCCTAGAAATCACTATGTACTTGGCTTTTTCTTATTTCATGTCTATGAATGTTGTTCTAAGTTGTGATTTTCATTCCGCAGACTAGTAGAGTAGAATTTTTGTCTCTTTTCTCAGTTCAAAATCTTAAGCAGATGCAATTTCTATCAAATTTCTATAGATATGATTGGGAGATATAGTTATTTTATGTTATTTGTTGGTGGAGTTTTGATGCTGAAGAAATTAGAAAATTTACCATTTTCTAATATGTTAGGTAGTTACTAGGTGTTTAGTTAAGGTATGCTTCTTAGTGGTTTTGGTGAGGATATTCTATGAAATAATTAGGTGGAAGATATTTACTTTAATAGTATTTGCTATAAAGCCCACAAGCCAAATATAGTAATGACTTATGACTTACTAAGCGTCAAGACAAGTCCTTTGTATTGGGGGTATTTACTCTTCTAGCATTATCATAATTGAACAAACATGTCCCTTGCTGTTGAACCCAGTGGGTTACCCTACCCTTCTAGCCTCATCATAATGGAACAAATGTGTCTCTCCGAATTGAACCTAGGTGGATGGAAGAAAAAACCTTGCTCCAAACAACTTAAGCTGCTAAGAAAATACAAACTATAATGTTGTTATGTATTTAGTTATTTCTATTAAAAGCTTAACATAGATGGTCCAATGAAGTTCATCACAACATTATAATTTTAAATAACTACTCTAATTGACTTTGAGAATTTTTTTTTTGGTTCTATACATGTTATTTCCTATTTAATACTCTTCTTTGAAATTTCTATTTAGAGCTATATGTACCATTGATTAAAATGTTATTTTTATTTCTATTTGGACCTAACATATTAGTGATTTCATTGTGAGTGCTTTAATTTCTATAATTATAGAAATGAAAATATGATTGGGTCATTATGTATCTTCTATCTTAAAAAATTTACTACCTTTGCTTCTTAAACTAATCATCACCTCTTCTACTTTGCTAATAGAAGTTAAACCCTTCTCCACTACTTTCTTGGCCTCTGCAAAGAGCTTTTTATCGTAGGATTTTGTATCTACAATTAAGGATATTTAAAACCTATTCCTCAAAGGTTTTGAATTGAGATCTGAGAACGCGTTGCATTTTTTAGGCCTCTAGTTTGAAACCCTTTGTTTCTTTCCCTAACACCATTTATTTTTTGTTCACCATCCTTTCACATGAAAAAAAAATCCCCTTCAAATAGAAAATTTTTAGCCAAAATTTAGAGTCCACTCAATAGAGATTTGTAAAAAAAATTGTAAACATCAGACCAATTTTCCAAAGAATAATAAAGATATAAATGAAAAAATATAAAATCAAATATCCTTATCTCTATTGTACTAATACAATCAAAATATAACTAAATTCATTAACATATCACAATTATAAATAAAATCTCCAATAAAGAAAAAATACGGTGTAAGAATCAAAGCTACATGATATACCCACAAATTACCTCTCATAAATAATTAAATTTCATATCTTCTACCATCTCTAACACTCTCTTGAGCTACAAATCTCTTTCTCAGATTTGATCCCTTAACATAGCTGGATTTTTCCCACGGAGTTTTGAACTGGTAACCTTCGCATTACTGAGTGCCTTAACAATAACCATCTATTCTACGCCCTATGGTGGATGATTTAGTTCTTTTAATTCAAACTCAGTAATTATTTTTTGGAGAAATCATGATTTTTCACTATTTAAATACATTTTGAATGTATAAATAAATTTAATCCCCTGAAAAAACCTTTGGGGCACTTGCATTATGGAGATTAAATAACTTAAAGTTGCAATTTCAAAAAATTGACTTTTGAATGTATGAATAAATTTAACCGCTTATAAACCTTTAGAGCACTTGCATTATGGAGATTAAATAATTTAAAGTTACAATTTCAACAAATTCCTCTTAATTTTTTGCAAAAACCATCAGAAATATGTGACAAAAGATCCCCAAAAATTTGAATAGTTAGGCTATTCCTGATTGAGTTTTGAAATTAGCCATGGACAAGCTTCCCTTGCTACTATTGGTGAATATAGGCTAACTCATCATTTTTATTACAAAAAAAAACAATGCCACTTGGAATAACCTAATACTAGTTTATAAGAGAGCAAGGTTACACTTTTGCAAGGTTTTTATCTTGTTGGATTCTTATAAATTTTGGACTATTAACTTTTTTCCTTATATTGGAAGAAGAGTAACAAATTAAAATACTTATAGATCTTATAACAATACCATACTTGTATTTTAATAATGAATATACGTGTCATAACAATGTAACTTAAATGGATGTTAAATTCCCATATGTGTCAATGCATCATATGCAACAAGACACGTATATCATGATACATCTCACATTTCCAAGATTAGAAGATCATAAAAATAAGATGATATTGTGAGGTGAAGTCTATTATCATAAAAAACTGAAATTTACATAATATAACATATATCATCAAATGACTCTTGTTGCTAAGGCGACCTTACAATATCAAAAAATACACTCTCTATAAGGAGGAGAGAGATACCCAAGTTATAACATGGATAAAAAAAATGACTAAGATAGATAAACTGACCTAAATGGCCTTGCGAAAAGTTAACTAAAACCATATATATGAAATCCATAAACACTATCATAACATATCTAAACTGAAGGATTTGTATTTGGCATTGTAATCTCGATGTGTGCATTTAGGTTCTCTAGAGTGCCACTTGATGGTATAGGAATATCAAGGTGTCACTCAATCCTCTCCCATTTTTTATCTAGATCCCTCAGATGATTTTGTAAGTGTTCAAGAGAACGTAGATATGCATATGGTTTTTATGTTGATCCAAGATCGTTCAGTGCAGTAAAAAATACGTTTTCCGATATAGATCTACAGTGTGCATGTATTTATTGAATATGCCCCTTTTGTGTCATGTGTCTAGGATCCAAAAAACCCATTCATTTAGCACCTTTGTGTTTGAGAGAGTAGTCAAATGAGAGGATGCTTCTCCCTCAAATAAGGAGAGTTATTTGTGAATGTTCATAATTGTAAGCTCTGACATCGGGATGAAAATCCTTCTAAACTATGATGCATACAAGTGTGCCCTATGTGGATCTTCTCTTGATAATAAGTCACCCCTCTTCAAATCTAAGCCCACTAGCATGGCATGGTGGTTGGGCCTGCTAGCAAAAGGAATCTAGAAAACTATTCTTAGCCCTATGTGTGAGATTTTAGGTGCAACCCCAAAAAATATCCACCTTGAATCAAACCTCCAAGCTACCTTGGAGTGAGAAAGGAACTATACAATTCCACCACCTAAAAAATTCTATCAAAATGTAAAACACCAATAGGGACAATAAACCACTTGAAAACCCACGCTTTGACACAGAGAAAAACTGCATGCCAACATCATTCTGAATTTGTTTGTAGAGAGGGTGAGTTTATGGCACTGAAAGAACACATAAAAAAAGATATTAATTTGAGGACTCTTCCCCAATAATTTCTTGAGGATAGAAGAATAAATCATTAAAAATGAGTAGCAAGAGAGTGGCCTATTAACCACAGGTTCCCCACCCAAAATAACCCACCAGTAGCATCAAAAAACATAAATGTGAGCAATTCACTCAACATGAGATAACCTCTAGGAAACAAGAGAACCAACACTGGACTGCTAGGGTGTAAGATGAGGATGGAAAGCATAGACCAAAACTGAGGTAATGGGCTTAGCAACTCACTTTGGGATTGTAAAACAATGAAAGAGGAAAGAAACCCTCTTCGATAAAATGGCATGAGAGAGTGAGTATAGAAAAAAGAAAGACCACCACTCTCGTTAAAATAACACATAGAGCCCGATGTAGTAATGCCAAATTAATTGAAACAAAGGGTAATGGATAAACGAAATGATATGAGGATGTCAATGAAGACATGTTGACTAGAGGAGGACACTAGTTGCATGCAGTAAGTAGACCCTCTGAGGGTTTGGCAATAGTACCTTGTAGGAATCTTCCTTACTCCTTGTTTAAATGCCCTAATCATCAACAAGATGGACAAAAACTAAACGAATATCTTCCCTTTATATGTAGTTAGGCCTAACCATTATGTTGCTCTGAAATTAATAACCTGGGATAAATTATTGCCTCTCCTGTCATCACACAAATACATTGTCTTCCCTTATCATTTGTGGCTCATTGTCTTCCCATCAAGAATAATAACTCCCATTCAATGTCCATTATTCTCATGTAACATGTGCATTAAACTTCACCAAGGGCAGATGCCAAATCGCCCAATTCATTTGCTAGGTGTTTCCAAATTTGTGACCCTATTGGAGGTAAAAAAGATCATAAAAATTAATTAAATTATAACTATATATATATATAATAGGTCACTACGATGATTTACATATACTTCATTATCCAAAAACCATAACTCATTTAGTAGTGGAAATATTTTATATGTATTATAGTTTAATTTAATTTTTCAATTTTTTTAATTAAATTGAAAAAAAAAACATAATTATCTTTAAAATAAACTTGGCACTCTACCGGTTATTACTATTTAAAATATAATATTTTATGGAGAAACATTATTGCAAATAAACACATCACTCGCAATTTTTTATCTTAAAATTAATTGTTTTATATTATATTCTAAAACCATACTTCTTTCTTGTATCTTAACAATGAGTATAATAACTTACAATTTTAAATTTTAAATTTAATTTTTATAAAATTATGGAAATAATTATCAGATTAAAAAGAGTGGAATACAAATATGTTTTTTTTCAGAAAATGTAAAAAATTTGTTTATTCACATATTTTTTTAACCTAATTAAATATTTATCAGTACAATTGGAAAATATATTTATTATTTAAACTAAATTTAATTTAACTAAAATTTTATAGAATTGGAAAATATATTTATTATTTAAACTAAAATTAATTGATATAAAATTTAATTAATAAAAGAACTAAAATACAACAAAAAAAAGTTAATTAAGTTCCTCTTATGTTGCTCACACTCTAGTAGGACATCTTAAAACACCTCCATAAGTGTTTAAAAAATGTGATGCAATGAACACGATTTGGCATAAGGTTCTATCACTCGGCGAATTTAAAAGTTAATTCCTACCAGGAGTATATGTCAATGGAGTTAGCAGGGGTATGAGATGATTTGAGGAATAAATGGAATGTGTACAAGGTAGTAAGGGGGGCCTATCAATCTACGCTCTCACACTAAAGCAACCTTCAATTGGCAGCAAGATATGGACATTTGGTTTCAAAACGTAATATTTGGATTGATTAATCATTATTTGGTAAGGTACAAGGTGTGGCTCCAGAGTATCTTGTCGAAAATGGAGGCAATCCAACCCCTTAGAGCCTAAGCTTTCTTCTTCCTTAACATCTAGTAGGTAAAGGTGGGCATTATCCTTCTATTCATCAATTATTCAGGCTGGGGGTTAGTTAAATTTGGGTTATTTTTAGCAAGGATACGAAGAAAGAGTCAGCTAATACAAATTTTTTTGCATGTCCTCCTTGTGGATTCTACACAATCCGGTCTTTGTGGGTGGTTTCAAGTTACATGGTAGTGTTCGAGCTTAAATTTCCATCCAAGTTTTGGGTTTTTAAGTTAAATGTTATCCTTGCCCTCTTTGTCAAGTCACTTCTAAGCGATATTAGTCCAAGGTGGCATCGTCATGCAATTCAATTTTTCTTATCAACTTGCAATTCGAATAGTTCAAATGTTGAGGACTAAGTCTCCTTGGTAGGGAAAGTTTTAGGGGCTAATATTTGTTGGTGATCTAATTTTTCACGATTTTTCCATAAAAAACATTCGCCAATTTCCATTTTTTTTCGAAAATGATTCGCCCAAATTTTATAGTACACCATTATTTTACCTTAAAAATCGCCAAAATATTATATCAACTAATATATGATCATTGGAAATATAATTATTTCTAAAAAAATATCATCAAAAAAATTACAATTTGCATATTAGGGACTAGTAAAATTCATCTAAGGTTTCTAAAATTTAAGATAAACTTCCATCCTTAACATTTCCCTTCAAGAGTGATGCCTTAATAGTAAATCAAGCATTGACCAATAAAATTTTGATTAAAAAAATTCTCTTAAGTAACAAAAATATGTTAAAAATTTCACATATTTATTATATGAAAAATAACAAAATAACCATAAAACACTAATTATTTATTGAATTTTATTTTTTTTATAAGTACCATAGATAACATATTTCTAATAGAATTTTTCTATATCAAAAATTCTCAATAACGAAATTAAAAGTTTTTGAAAGGGAGCAACTCTACATAGGAAGTTTAAGATGAGTGAATGCAAACCATCAACAACCCAATTGAAGACTAAGTTTAAGCTATGTACAGGAGACTAAGTTTAAGCTATGTACAGGAATGATCTAGGGTAGATTCTATCTTATACAAGAAACTAGACAATGTCTAATCTATCTGACTTATACTAATTTATGTTTATGGAAGGATCCAAGGTAGCTTCAATCTTATACAAGAAACTAAAACATGTCTAATATATCTAAATTACTAAATTATGTTTAGGGAACCCTTGTTTACTGCAGATGGGTGAAGAATAAGATGTGCATCAACCTTTGTTCAATGCAAATGGGTTTAAGAACACTAAAATATGCAATAACCAAGATATGATAGCTAATATAAATAACCTTGAAGCATATCCTATTAGCAACCAAGAGATGATGAAATTATCAATCATCTAGAAGAATATCTCATTAGGCGTGTAACAACCATGGGCACATTATGCAGGTCACTAAATAATTTCAGATATTTGCCGAAATACCAATAATTTAATCTTAAGATTGGTATATTTTTGCAGCTTATTTATTGGGAACAATGCAAGACTGTATTTTGATAAATATGAATGTCTGCTTCGACAATAAAATAGACTTCAACCTTTCTTCAATGGATATGTATAAAGAACACTTGAACATGCATCTTCCATCAACCGCTAGATCAAGGCAATTACCAACACTCTGTAAGCATTTCTCATTAGCATTGTAACAACCATGGCCGCATGAGCTAAGTCACTAAATAGTAAGTACCATCAAATTGCCAAAACTTCCAAGGTGACAATTTCATCATATGATTCGTTTATGATTTCAACTCAGTTTATTTGGAGCAATCGAAAAATTCTATCTTGGCCAATATGAAAATATTAAGATATATTTATTTCCATAAAATAAGTTCAGATATGTTTATTTAAAGATAGAAAAGGTAAGGAAAATGTAATATTAAATGAAAAATGCAGCATGGAAGTGAACCCAAAATGAAATGAACTGAGAATCTAATAATCACGTTTAAAGATCCCAGCTCAGGTTTTCGAGTCACATCTCAGAATATAGAAGCATCTATTCAGTAAGGAAGAAGGAACAAAGCATCAACCTTTTCAAATTATTCTGCCGATTGATAGAGTATCAGTAACATTTTAGGAAAATGATAACCGATCAAAAATAAGTTTTGTAAAATTCAAAGCCCATCACAGAAGATGGTCATACAAAAATTTTAAACATCAAATACGGGAAAAATTCGTTGTAACGGGCATTTTGGTTGTCAAATTCCATTTCTCGGGTGTAATGATACACCTGCTAAGATTTTCAATTACAACGCCAGATGAAATATAAGGGTTTGAAAGGAATTCACCGTTAATTGAAAACATTCGACATATGTTGTTTTATATGAAGGTGGATTGTATTGACTTCTTAAGTTTTCTTTGCTGAAGATTTTGTCGTATCACGGAATGAAAAAACAGATGTTGTTGTTACAGTTGACTACCCCTTAATATGGAGAATGTAATCTACCATGTGACAGTGTTGATCCATGGTGACAAACATAAATATGAAGATGAGCTAGCCATAGCACCAGTCCTGAGCAACATGCAGGGTTGTTTTGATGTGCTCAAATGTTGTCCATTGATCACCTCGATTAAATCCCAAACTCGTTGTTTCTCTTCATTTTCAACATAGTCAATTAAAAAAACTCTAGGCCCATGTTATGCCGTTTCAATGCGTTTCAACATTTTTGGGAGTTTTTCTAACAACACATTGAGTCTGGTCAACTCAGTATGTCAGTGGGATTTTGTTAGAATTGATTTCTCTAACAATTAACTCATGAAGAACAAAACTCCAAGATAAAGATTAAACCAGATTAACAACCCTTTGCATGTATCATGGTTGGAGATGGTGACTTGTATATTCTTGGATGACACTTGATAGTTTTATGATTATTAAGTTTGTTGTTGTGAGATATTTTTTTTTAAGTAGTTTTGTATTTCTTTTAATTCTGGTTGTAAAAAGGATTGGTGGTTTTGAAATTGGAAGCTCCAGTGTCACAAACATTTTTCCTTGTTTTTTAGTAAGGTCAAGTTGTTTAGTCAACTTTTGAACCGATATTCATTTAGCAACTCAGAGATAAATGAAAGAGAAATATCTGAAAGATGGTTGTTGGCCCATAGAATGGTTCATTAATTGATAACTTTTATGTTGGAAGCCTTGACGAGCGAAGATGCTAATATCGTTGAACTTGCAAAGTTCATCAACGATGGTCAGGGGAAATTATGCTTTAAATGGAGTTGAAGTGTTAGCTCAAAGATGTGGTGGTGAAGAAATAGTGGTGTTTGCAAGATTCCAGAGTGGATGTGAGTGTTGATGAAGACTAGTCACACAAATATCAATTTTGCTGTTGTAATGTGTGTTTTCAATGTTTGCCATGTAAGCATTAAGGGAGGGACTCAAAGACAATGTTTACATGCTATGTTTGAAATTGGTTCGAGATTTGTAAGAGGTATTTTAGAGATTTTGTTAATTCCTATCTCCAAGGTTAGAAGTAGTTAGATCTAAGTTTAACTATATAATTGTATTGTAATTGAATGCAAGAGTATAATAAAGGACAACTTTTCTTTTGTGTATTTATGTGTACCATGTCTACAAGGTACATGGTGTGGCTCTAGTGTATCCTCTTGAAAATAGAGACAATCCAACACCCTAGAGCCTATGTTTTCTTCTTCTTTAACATCTGGTAGGTGAGGATTCGCATTCCCCTTCTCTTATTCAATTATTCATGGTAGGAGTTAGCTAAATTTGGGGTATTTTTCTCAAGGATATGAGGAAGGAGTCGGATAATACAAATTGTTTCCCTCACACTCCTTGTGGATTCTACATAATTCGGGCTTTGTGGCTGGTTTCAATTTACACAGGTAGCATTTGAGCTTAAATTTCCATCCAATTCTTGGGTTATCAAGTTAAAGATTATCTTTGCCCTCCTTGTCGAGTCACCTCCAAGCGATATTAGTCCAAGGTGGTATCAACATGCAATTTTATTTTTCTTATCAACTTGAAATTAAAATAGTTCATCTATTGAGTACTTAGTCTCCTCTATTACCTCTAACAAAAACTCAACTAATCTGCCCTTTCATCTCATGAAGGCTCTTTAGGATTCTCGATTCGCTGGCATCTTTGCGCTAAGAAGGTCCCTGAACGACTCATTAGCAATCAGAGACCTATCCCCCTCCAGTCTCATTATTATATTTTAGAAATGACCATTAATCAATCGTAGTTTGATGTGGTAGCTTGTTGACAATGGTTGAGTTTATTTTACATTTGGAATTCATCATGCACCAATAGAGAACAAGGGTACATCAAGGTACATCATATTACTAGGAATGTTGGCATTCAACACTGCAAATGTAGGCTAACGACTCGACATCCAAATATGGGAAGCTCACTCCCTAATCAGTTCAAGAGGATGTTGCCCATGAAAAGCATGAACTAGTTAATGAAAGACATACTTTCACTGCTATAAAGGTTTTGGAAGGGGTGGAAAATTGGGTTCTGAATGTAGAACATATCAGAGGTTGCTACAACAAGTACATGTACACTATTAATATTTATTGGCACTTGAAATTTTGGTTTGAGAAAAGTTGTGCTTGATAGGAATGAAATAAGGATAGAAACACATGATATGAATGAAATGAAAGAAGATAGAGGCACATGATATGAATAAAATCAAAGAGGACGTTCTAGGTGCAAAGGCACATGATATCAACAAATCAAAGGCTCGTATGTCTAGAAAAGCAAATGGGCATCCGACTGGATCCTGGTTGGTTTGGCAATAACAAAGATACCATACGATAGCGGCCATTGATTCTAATAAGTCTCATTGAATGTCTTATAGTTATCTTGGATATACTATTTCTATTTTAAGTTAGGTAATGTTTTACCCAAAAAAAAATAAAAAAAAATGGCCATAAAAATCTAATAGTTAGTTATAATATTTCTGTTTTCATGAATCTAACCAAAACTTTTTTTTTTTCAGATAATAAAACAACTAAAATTCTGCATGTGTATCTGACCTAGTTTTGACCAAAATGGATGAATATATATCTCTAGTTTAAAGAAATAAGAATTATTTACTTTAAAAGAAATTAAAATTAATTAGATAAAATTAAAATTAAGGTCATTATTCAACAACTCCCAAAGCGTAAAGTCGAAGCCAATGAATCCTTTATGATCATTGTTAATTTCAGTAAAATCAAATTCTCAAAAATAAAATTAAAATGAAAAATAAAACATCTATATGTTCTTAACGGAAGAAACCATTCAAATTAATATCTAAATTCTCAAAATTAAAATGAAAATGAAAAATAAAACGTCCATGTGCAATTAACGGAGGAAACAATTCAAAATATTATCTAAATAAATGAATGCCTAAAATTATTTATAGTTATCCCAGCTTAAATTGGATCTACATAAATGGAGAGCATAAGAGTTATGCTTGGTTATTTTTTTTTTGTGTGAATATAGTAGACCTTTCTATTTGCTATTTATATTTGTAAAACAAGTTACAAAATTATAAACTTCATCTATGGTCTCAACTTGCCCGAAGGAAACCAGGTCTGTTGGCCATCTGAGTGTATGAAAAGCATACCAAAATTGAAAAAGTTTTATTCTTCTGTAACCCACGTGGGCTAGCTGTTCTATGGCATACCTATTTACATGCTAATAATAGAAAATGAGTTCATACAAAATTGCAACTTTCATACAACAATAACAGTAAATAAACTACTAGCCATTTGAGGAAGAGAAGGGGGCGGGGTCTTTAACATTGGACCCTGGCATGTCCACTTGTTGGAGCTGTTGCAGCAGTTTTTCCATAGGTCCCACTCTATCATCCAGTCTGGCCATTCGATCAGTTGCCTGGTACTGGGTAATCTTTATATGATAGAGTTGGTCCTGCATATCTTGCAGCTTTTCCATGATGCGGGCCGCTTCCAACTTTGTTGAGTCGATGTTTTGTTGTCCAGGGGGAAAACTCTGTATGGCTTTTGCCAGCAGACATTTGACTGTCCAGTAGGTATGTATAGTCTGATGAAATAAGGTGAGACGACCACGGGTGTTTCCAGGATCAGTGATGAAGTCGAGAATTTATGCTTCAGTTTCATTGTTTTTTGGTTCAGTTTGGATCTCTCTTTCCCAAACCCTGATTTCCTGACGAGTCTTGGAGGAGTTCCCTTTAACATAATTGTCTGCTAGCTTTTCTACGAGCTCTTGTTTGGATTTCCTGCCTGTTTTCTTCAGCAGTGGCTCTGACTGAAGTGGTTGCTTCCCTTTCAAGGTCTGAGAAGTTGAGCGACGTTTCCCCATACTCAGCAGAATCCGAAACTATGACAGAAATATACAACAGGTTTAGTAAGGGCCTGAGTTACTTTACATGGCGACATTGCATTTCTCCCATGGGCATAAAAATGAGTTCAAATCATTGATTTTGGGTTTTTTTTTTTTTTCGTCCTATTTTCATTTTCATGTTTAAATACTCAAAAGACTATAATATAATTAATTTTAAAAGACGGAATGTCAAAAACAAATTCTATTTTCTGTTTACCCAATTCCGAAAGATTCAAAAAATCTAAAATCTATAATGAAAATAAATTTTATGGTCGATGTAAACTGGAAACAGAAAGACATATCATTTACCGGAATATGTCCTTTAGAAAGAAGGAAGTCGAGGTAGCATTGAGAAATGGAGGTAGCGGCACAAAAAGGCCAGAATATAACCCTGGGCACTCTCAAATTTCTTGCGACTTCCTTCGTGCAAGACATCAAGGCGTCTGTGATTATGAATGTGATGGGTAGAAATGATGGTGATTTGCCATGAACAGTTGTAAGGAGGTCCTCCAAAGCGGGGCTTAACTTTCGCAGCGGAATTAATAACTCGGTCGTGTTGGTGATGCGGCCATGGTTAGGCGGTAAACCATCAGGAACAGACAGAAAACGAATTCTGCACCCTTGCTGCTTCAAATCTAGATCGCCTTTGGAAACAGGAGATTTAGCTTTCTTTGAAGTTTCCACCATGCGTTCATGTATCCACTCAGTATTGACGTAAGTGACAAACACTCCCCTAATAGCCAACTGCTGCGCCAATTCCATGAGAGGGTTAACATGACCCTGTGCTGGAATTGGCACAATCACAGCATGCAGATCATGTTTCCCCTCTTGGTTCATCATATTCATACCTATAATGCCAAACTGTAATCGTTTGATCCTGTCATTAACCAGCAGCATGCAGATCATGTTTCCCCTCTTGGTTCATCATATTCATACCTATAATGCCAAACTGTAATCGTTTGATCTCGTCAGCTAATCCAGCACCACAGGTTCCTGCTGTGGATTTGAGCTGCTAATTATGCACCTTCTAAATCGGAGTTCATAACTATATCAATCAATGACAAACAAAGTAGAATAGCTTCTACTTTGTGCATATCTGGTTCAGGTTTTGCCACAAGCATCTATGGCAAACTGTTCTTATTGAGTTCATCTCAATGTCACCGACCCTAGTGATGTCAGTAAGTATCAGATAATGAGACAAAATTTCCGTCCATGTTTTCATGAGATCGTATTGTCAAAATCAGTGAGGGAGTATCGTTGGATGATCTGGCCCACATCAATCTTGTAACATCAATTACCATTAAAAAAAATGATAATTAATTAATTACTTTACGGTTAAACTACATGTCACCGTATTTAATTTCAAAATATATTTGCAGAAACTCTTATGGGTATATTACAAGGCGTTTTCTTTTAACTATGTGGCATCCTTACAATTTTGTAATTTATTGTGCGATTAATATTATGCTTTATTTCAACTGATTTATGACTTAACCTGTGGAAACCAATTTTGGATTTTCGAGAAGGGTTTTACTTTACTTTGATTTTGAGACAGTTGGGCAGTCATCCGATCGTAGATTCAAATCCGATCCAATGGTTGAGATGGCTCGAGGGTTGGTTAGGATAGGAGTTGTTAACGGAGGCTGAAGAATCGCTGGATGGCCAAAAGTGGCCGTAATCCGAGAAAAAAAATTAAGAAATATTGCAATAGCAGTGTTTGATTCATGTTTTTGATGGTGGAAATGGATTTAGCACCATCAAAATTCTTTGGAGCACTCAAACTATTAAAGATTGATAGCTATAACCTGGATCTACAAAAATCCCTACGGAATTTCTTAAAACCTTATCAGAATTTCCATGACTTGCAGGCAAAAGAACAGTCGTTAGACTACGGCGTTGGGGTATTATTCCCTCCCAAACCCTCGGCCTGCTCATCATTTGTCTCCCCTACTGCATTGATTCTTTTGTGCAAGTTCCCTTACCTTTCTAGCATTTCATTTATTCTAAGGGTTTCTGAGTGCTGCATGAGTTGTTCAGTTTCATATGCTGCTCGCATTGACAGAGAACCCACATACCTGGACTGGGCTCTCCACCACGGTTTGCGTCTTTTTTATCTCAGTGCTCAGGTGGCAGTAACAACACATAGGTAGATTCTCTTCAGAGGTTTAATTCCCTGCTTGATTGGTTAAATCTTTTCAGTGGTTTGACTTCTTTCTACGAGTTGCAGGTGCAAAGTTTGGGAATCGAAGGTAACCCTACTTCGGCAGGTAACGGCTCTTTACATTTAAAGGTTTGCTAACATTCTAGAACTACTTTCTTTTTTGTAAATCATACATAAGCTTATCCTTTTTGCTACCTAGTTTGCAGAGGTACTACCCTCCGTCGAGAGTCGCATAATGGTTATTCTAGCTCTTCGCAGGAGTTTAATACTTACTTCTCTGATGGGTATTTATATGGATTCTATCATTCACCGGTCTCTCCAACCCGCTTTTTGCTTGAGTGTCACATGCAGATAGTAGTCCGCTGCTCATTGTCTTCTGGTTCATGGATAGGATACTGGATTATATTCGATTGTCATTGAGTTGTAGGCTCATTTTACATTTTCCAAAATACATAATTTTCTTAGTAAGGTGGTCAAAGAAGTAACCCGAGCTATGGATTTCTCTGCTATTAGATTACAGACGGTACCCTTGTGGTGTAACCATGTTCTTCTTTTTATATGTAAAAACGTGTTTAAGGCTTCGTGCTAGAATGATGTAATAGCTCTGTATATTTCAAGTTTTGTTTTAACATATAGATATTTGTATTTTGTTCTCATATATACTTGGTACAGGCACATGGCGTTTTATAGTGGTTATACTCGCTGCTACTCTTACTAAACTTGAGTATATATATTTTCTTATGAACAAAAACTTCTATCGTATCCTGTATCTTTTAGTTTTTCCAGAATATGAACCTTGTTTCTCTCTGGTTGTGTTCATAATAGCTCTTTGCATATAATTCTTTGTATTATCTATGGTTTGTACATGGCATATTTGCACTTTGGGTCTATCGTGTTTACTTGCTAATTTGATTTACCGTTCTCTGAAATCTCCAATATTTAACTACAATTTATGCAATGGATAGTATGATGGATCCTATTGAATTTATAGATTTCATTTCATCAATTGGTCTCTCATATTTCTATTGATATTTGAACCAAGGGTGACCGAACCACCCCTCAAGCATTTATTTCATTCCGTGTAAATTTTACCCACCCTTTTACGGACTATCTGCTCTAAGACCCTACCTAGAATGGGCTAACCGTCCTTTAAACCACTACAACAATATCTTTTGCCAAATCTTGTACCTGTATGTTCTTAAGATTCTAGCAGCGTCACTTACATACCACTTTTGCATTTTAGACCTAAACCCACGCTTCCATAAACTTCATATATATATATATATATATATATATATATAATTCAAATAGTGTACACGGAGTATGGGTTTTAATTGAAAGGCCCTAACTCAACTTAATTCTATATAACAGATACAACAATTTATGTTATTAAGTCGTCACAACTTTTTTGATTCACATTTACAGTTTTATTGACATATCATCTACAATCTCACTATCTTCGCAGCTACAGATTTACTCAAATAATACAATACGGTCTTCAGCAAACAAATAGTCATAATGCTTAAACTAATATAAGATCACAATAATTGTACTTTCACAAATAATGCTCTATTTACTAGCAATTTTGACTAAAAAACTCAGCTAGAAGAGTTCGTCGCCCTTCCAATGAGATCATAAATCACGACTAATTCTCCCCCCGAGCCCCTAGTACTAGTACAGACTATGACTCTATTCCGTCAACCAACCTTGTTGACCTCAAAGTCTATTCCAGGTTTAGTCTCGCACAGGTCTAGAGGTAATTCCACCGGTTCGAAGCCCAGCTCTAGAATAAGCCTCTCATGCAATATCATAATTTCATCTCTATTGTGTTATCTTCTTTATTTTGTTTTTATCTTTTTCTGAGGGTGGAATCCTTAGTTCAAATATCAACAGAAATATGAGAGACCAATCAGATTCTAATTATCTTGGGAGAAAAGGACCAAGAAACACAATTGTCTATTTGTCTAGTAGTCATGTAACTACTACCAAGCCTCTTCCCAGCCTCTTCCCGTGTGTTTCCTTCTCATGCCTTATTAATTCTAATTCATATAACTTATGTATGTCACCATATTAATATATATTTATAAATATAATTTTTTTTCAAAATTGTAAACCAATTTTAAAAGAAATAAAATCAAAATAACTTTAAATATTAAATTTCTACAGTTCTCTAAATTACCATAGTAAAAGTAAATTAACTATTTAATTTTTACTAAGGGTGTTACATCTTCCCCCTTTGAGCCAACACCATCCTCGATGTTTCCTAACTTTGAACATAGGCCGGAATATGCTTATGCATAAAATATTTATTCCCATTTTCACAAGTAATTTTTGTTTTTTTTTTTTTTGGCTAAAGTACCTTTGTTGCACTTAATGCAATAACTTCTTGTTTTTTGTAGCACCATTCCCTCTACGTGAAAATACTCAGAGGTTCGATTATGGTCCTTCTATCTTTTCTAGTTTTACAAGTATTCCCCATCCTTGTGGTTATTAGTTTCTCATCAATACTTATAAATAAATAAATCATTAACATACATCATAATCCATCAAGGGTTAATAATTTTCACTCAATTTGACGTTGTAGTGTTATCATAACTGCATCGTTATAAATTGTTTCATTTACCCAACGATTTCACCAATCGATAAGGGCTGCTCCAAGTATTATTATTATAATTTTCAATCCACCGTGGTATCTAATTTATTTTCACCACTTTTTGATCAATAATAATGGCATATTCATAGTTCAATCATTTTTGTCTCTCGTGAGAGATCATACTAATTAGCACTATTATAACTTATCCTTATTCACATGGTAAAGTATATTAGTTTTACACCAGTACAGTTTAGGATGGATTCTTTTCTTAGCCCTTAGTATAATAATGTTTACTTGCTAAAGTGGCTTAATTATGTTCATCTTGGATCTCCCCCTTTTATCTACCAATTAAGTTATTTGGAATCCATTGCAATGCGAAGTCCATTCTGCAACCAACTTTTAGCTTTGTCTCATTTCTTTTTCATATTGCAGGTAATGGATAAATTTATTCATGGATTTATTATTACACTTATATCAGTTATTTAGCACATTACTCACTAGGGTGACTGGGTTACTAAAGTAATCCAACACTATAAATACACCAATAGTACAACTAAAATATCATTTACAGGATTTATTGACAGTTCCAAATGACTGCCTAGTATCTCATATTATAATACTAAAAGAACCTATGTCTCAAAATTCATACATCTTCCACAAACCTATCTAAACATCATGAAACTACAAATTCATGAATATAAATTTTACCTTCAAATTCAACTGACTGGATGCAACATTAGAAAATTTGTCACTATGCTGGAATTATGATATTCAGTGAGTCATGAATAATTACATTGAATTAACCATAACAGTGGAAATACATCGATGATTCATCCCTCAAATAAGATCAAGGAGCTCAAATCCAACTTTATTTCTTTTCTTAATCCTCAAGTAGGATGGAATTAATCAGTAGGATCATTTTGGTCGCTTTATAAAAAAATTATAATAAATTTGTAAGCAATGCATAGGGAAAATCCCGTGGTTATGTGGATGGGAACCATCACAAGAAAAATAGACTAATCTTTGTTGTAAATGCATGCCCTAGGACACTGAACAAAATCCCACAGAAAAATAATTGCATACATCAACAAGGACGCCATTCTGTATGGAAATATCCATGCCCACAATATCAGATATCTTGGGCCATTATTGATCACTTATAATGGTTGATCTGACCCTATGTTAGCTATGTATGCTCCTTTACCACTCATATGTTTTTGTAGAACTCCACAGTTATTTAGTGCCGAGGACTTGTTTGCTACACAAGTTTGTTCCCTGGACTTGCAAGCCATGGTGCATGATTGGTCTTGCCTTCCTATTATGATGGAAACATGTGAAATCTCCATTTAGATTTTGAGCCATGCCCATTAACCCCATTATGTCTTTGTCCTAGGTGATCATTACTGAGTGTTCTTGTCAGACACCAAAATTGAATATATAATAATTCAAGCCATAGATTCCTTGTTACATCGTCAACACTAAATTACAATTTTTTGTATCTTATAAATACCTAGTTACCAACAAGAACATAATTCTCATATAACTCGAGATTCCCCTACAAGGACACAACTTCTGAAATAACTCATTATCCAGAGTAAAAATACCAAATACAAGTAATTATTTCCATTATGTGTGAAATACCATTAAAAACATTTCATTTTGTACTCAACAACATTATCCACCAAGAGACTGAAATCTGTCTTGTTCATTGCTCGTTCATTGACATCTAGAATGTACATTCTTGTTTTCCAACAAGAAATTCAAGGACAAAAATAAGATCAAAATATTTTTTCTTTTTCAAGACAACAATAAAGACACAAATTTTAAAGAGCATCATCCTTGGTCTTAGATATGAATGGTTACCATTAACCCTTTCCATTACCCTTCTAATATTTCCTTGCAGAGTCAAAATTGCATTATTTGAAGTACAACCATCCATCATTAATGTCCAATTATTAAGGTATCCACATGATTCAACACCCATTAGAGAAAAAATGATACAAACTCATACTTCACAGTTCTAATGTTGTGGGTTTTGAGTAATATTTACTTCTTTCAAAGAAAAACATAGCTTTTTGCGTACAATCCTTCCCATGCCTTATGTCAAGAATATGTGAAAGTGGGTTATTTACTCTATCCATACATATTTTCTTATCCAAACAAACAATAAATTTATTCCAAATTTTTAAAATATTTATTGTAATACAATCACTTGTTCAAAATAATTATCCACAAGGTGGCTAATCCACCATTAAAATTCCAGTGGAAGTTGTTTTAAGCCCGCACAAAGTTTTTATTCTTCTCTTTTTTTATGTTATATTTGTAAGAATAAATCACCTAGCGTGATAATATTCTTTTCCAATTCATTTCAAGCTACAAGATCAAATATACTCAATAATATTAATTTGGGTATTCATGTCTTCCACAACTCAATTTTCCACAGAGTACAAACAACTCATTTCTTCTACAATCATTCTTACCCATGGAAGACACAAGTGTTACAACTTAAATTATACTCACAATAATGACATTCAAACCAAAATATGGTATGGAATCCCTACAATCAAGGATTCATACAAGCAGGAATGCGAATCAGAAGCATTTCCATATTAAAACCAAGAATAGAAAGAAAAATATTCCCTTGTGGTCAATATCGGTTGCATTGTGTAATCATCATGAGCTATAATTTTTTCATACAAATCATGTGAATCTTTCCCATGCAATAATTTTTCTAATGAGAGGATAAGCACATTCAACATTAAACATAGAGATTATTTTCATGCCCAGAGAGTAATTTTGATTCATCCTTTTGATAATTTCCTACTCAACTTCGGCTGGTAAAAGAAAATACATCATACACAAGCCAAGCCATAGGTATGCATCTATGCTAGAATCATCTTACCAACATGTTGGGTGGTTTCAAATAATTTCTTCACACTATGAATGGATACTGCATTATGAGGGTGAATCTACACCGAATATCAGGGTCCCCAATCATTGTATATCCAATAAGTTAATAGAATGATGAAGGATTGTTTAAGGAATTCTTTAATGGTAAATGAAAAATTGCAGAACATATCTGTCCATATTTTATTATACATCAAACTCATTGATTACTTAGTCTTTAAGAGAAAATAACCAATACTGCTAAAATACAAATAATGTGCATAAAATTCAAATGTTATTGCAACCCTAAGTATTGCAAACTGATTGGAAAATGTTAGAGTTCTAAGACGTCTTAGTGACAGTATCATTACTCAACTTCAGAGAAAAGTTGTCATAGATCCCAAATTATTTATTTTACTATATCACATACTCTAGAAATTCATAGTAATATCTTTGCCTGTAAAGTCATGCACATATTCGTAGCAATAAAAAATTTTGATTCTCAAGGATTTGGCATGAGATTCCTTGAGACAAAACAAGCTAGCATACATGCATTTTAAAGGGATAATTTTGGCTATTGTTTTGTATTAGAATATACATATAAATAGTTTTCTAGACGCAAGTTCGTGAGAAAGTACAACAAATGCAGTCACAATGAATCAAGCAAACAATACATCAATAATTCTCAAGGAAAATTTTCTATTCAGCTCTTATATTTTTATTCACAGCTATCCACAGATACATGGGCTCCACATTTTATAACAAAAGACTCATGTACAGGTCTTAGAGTCATTACACTAATAATCCTTAGCTTTTCAAGGGGATCTCATTTGCGAAGTACTCTCGGTTCGTACTCCTGGTCATTTTAACATACCCACGTGTATCATAATTTTTAAAACATGGTAATTGATATTTATCCCCTTTGCACACATTTTTATCTTCTAATCTGGTCACACAACTACTTTATTATCATTCCAATCATGAATTTCTCACGATTCTATGACTAGCTAAATAAAATGTGTTAAAAAAAAATCTCCCACACAGCTGTTTGTTCACCTAGGTACCTAACGTAACACCTCTTATAAGTAAGGGAATACCAACAACAACTCCATTAATTAACAAAATTTATTCTCATTTACTTATAGAAAATTTCTTCTACCAAGGTTCTTCTACAGAGTCTTATTCACTCTGATAAATTATCATCATAATCGTAGTCAGGCTCATATGTCCAAATGTTGAATCCTTCAACTCTGTTACCATACGTAACATCCATTACCATTACAAAAAAATTAATTAATTACTTTCGTTTACTTTGCACATACTAAAAAAACATGCAATAATTATAAATACACATAGCTCGAGAATAATGCTAACTCTGTTATGCTCGAGCTGTAATTTTAAAATATACATGCTAAACTCTTATGGGTACATTACAATTTGTTTTCTTTTAACTATGTGGAATTCTCACACATTTTTAATTTATTGTGTGATTAGTACTATGATTTTTTATAATTGATTTATAGCTTAACCCCTGGCAACTAATTTCATATTCTTGAGAAGGGTTTTATTGTGCTTTGACCTTGAGACACCTAGGCAGTCATCCAATTGTAGACTCAAATCCAATCCAATGGTTGAGATGGTTCGAGGGGTGGTTTGTTAGGTCCCTATGTTACTAGTATAGTCCCTTATTGTTGTTAGTGTAACCCCCTTATTGTTATTTTTGTACCCCTGTAACCCCAATATTGTTATTATTGTGCCCTTACATTATTATTGTTAGGTCGACTAGGATTATATTATGACCCCATGGACTCCTATATTTCGAAGGAGGTTTTGTCATTTCTATCATCCAATAATTTTTCATTTATGTAATGTATTGGAGGTCATCTCCTTGAAGTGGCTAATTTCTAAGGCATTGATCTCTCTTTTCTTGTATTTTTGGAGTTGGTTTCATAACATTTGGTATCAGAGCTTTGGATTCTAGGGTTTCGCTTTTCCAAACAGGTCATTGTGGCATTTTCACTATAAATTTTTTTATACTAAGGATCAGAAGCTGAATTTTTTACAGAGAAAAGCCGAAATATTGAGGAACGTCATGTAAACATTTCCGATCTTCTTTCATAATATTATCAGAGATATGATTTTTGGAATTTAGGGTGTTTTCAGGCTCCGGAATTTCATCTTAAAGAGGTGACCTTGGGAAAATCATCATAACTCTCTCTCTATGAGCATCAAATTGAAATTATTTAAAAAGTGGTCCTAATCACACGGATGGTAGTTTCCTATGTAACAATTTTAGAGCCAAAGCAGGAGACAGTGACATGTGTCATGCCATACAAGTTCGCTCTACCTAACCAAACCATAATTAGGTCATTGTGGGAGATTGGGCATAACTTTTCCTTGAAGAATCCAAATCAAGTTAGACTGGTGGCATTCAAAAGAATATTAAGAGGGATACTATAGGGATTAATGTCATATATTGAAGATCCGTAATCATGAAGATAATAAAGTTTCAATATCAAGCTCTTTAAAAGAAAGAAAAAGGTGTGTATTGTTTTTTCGAATTGCATAAGTCTTGTGTGAAAAATTAGTTTGAATTGATTCCTAGGGAATATTGGAGAATAGATATAAGTATTGGGTTCTAAAATTCCCCCTAAAATGAATTCAACACCCATTAAGCTTTTAGAAGACTCTACTATGACTCATGAAGATGAAGAACTGCAACATGACATGTCAAAATTACAAGAGCAAGTGCACCAAATTTTTCTCTAGCAACGAGAAACAAAAAAATGAAATGGAAGTTTTAAAAAAAGGCATGGAAGGTAATATGGATGGTTTGAAGAAATTCATGGAAGCAAATATGGATGGCATGGAAGTTGGCATGGAAGCCAAGATGGATGAAATGGAAGAAAGAATGAAATACAACATGGAAAACATGAAGAATGATCTAAAAGCAAACATGGAAGGTTTGACAAAGTTTATGCAAGAAATGTTTCCTAATGGCGAAAAGATAGTAGAGGAAACTCATGATGAGAACATAATAAATATTGATCTTGATTTCATAATCTAATGTTGGATGGAAGAACCACCATGTTCCAAAGATGGATATGAGGAATTTTTATGGCAAGGATCACGTGACATGGATACTATAGTTGGAGAAATATTTTGATCTCAATAATGTGCAAAACACATAAAAAGTACACATTGCAACTTTACATTTAGAAAAAAATACATTTTTATGGTATCGATGGCTTTACTTCCATAAAAAAATTGTCACTTGCTTAAATTTTACGGAGGAAGTGATAGCACATTATGGGGATACAAATAGAAACACCTTCTTTAGCCAATTGATAAATCTTAAACAAAATGGTTCAGTGGTGGAGCACATTGAGGACTTCCAAAAATTGAATATAAGGGTAACTGATATTCCATAGGAACACATGATTGATGTCTTCATAGGGAATTTAAAGGATAACATCCAAAATGAAGTTCACATTTGGGAACTTGATTCATTGGAGAAGGCATTCATATTAGCAAGAAAAATTGAATGTAAAATTATGGCGACAAGGAAGACTACCACTCACATCTATAAAGATGGAAGTGTTGCTACTCCTAGACTTCCACAACCTACAAGGTTGACACCACAATGATTGGAAGAAAAAAGAGAAAAGGGCTTTGCTAGAGTTTTGATAGAAAATACACTAAAGGTCATAAGTGTGCTGATAAGAAATTATTTTACATAGATTGTGAAGAGGAGGAAGAAAATGAACAAGAAACTTCAAAAGAATAGGATATACACTAGGAACCAACCCTAGAAGAAGAATAAATGAGTCTGACCATATCGTGTAATGCATTGGCAGGAATTACCACTCCTCGAACTCTCAAGATAGAAGGACATATCAAGAAGAAAAAGGTAATAGTGTTGATTGATTTGGGTAGTACCCATAATTTTATTCATTGTAAGGTAGCCGAGGAATTGAATTGTTTCTTATACCCAACACCAGAATGTCAAGTGATGGTTGCAAATGGAGGAACTATAAGTTTCTCTGGAAAATGTCATAATATCAAGATAACCATGGGGGAATATGTATTAAATGGTCCAATGCTTTCCATTCCAATGGGAGGTGATGATGTTGTACTAGGAATACAATGGTTACAATCTTTGGGGACGATAGCTTTTAATTTTCAAGAACTTTTCTTGAAATTATTTTCGTAAGGAAAGGAAGTCGAATTACGGGGTATCGTATGGAAGTCAGGAAAGATAATAAGCTCTAATGTTATGACAAAGCTTCTAAACAAAGAAAAAAGAGGCATAATTGCACAATTATGCTCATTAGAGGTTCCAACATCAAAATCATCTATTTCTCCATATCTCCAAAAAGTCTTGGACAATCATTCCAATGTGTTTGAAACTCCCAAAGGACCCCCACCTATTCGTGATCATGACCATGATATTGATTTGATTCCAGGAAATTTTTTTTCAAACATCAGGCCTTACATATATCCTTATGTCCAAAAGAGCAAAATTAAACATATGATTACAGAAATATTAGAGGCTGGTATAATTCAACCTAGTCAAAGTTCTTTCTCTACTCCAATAGTATTAGTGCACAAAAAGGATGGCTCATGGCACATGTGTCCAAATTATAGGGAGCTCAATAAATTCACCATTAAAGATAAATTTCCCATTCCTGTGATTGATGAATGACATGGATCAATTTATTTTACCAAGTTGGATCTTCTTTCAGGATATCGTCAAATTAGAATGATGATAGAAGATATTCCGAAAACACCATTTCGAACTCATGAGGGTCATTATGAATTTTTGGTCATGCCTTTTGGCCTTACCAATGCACCTTCTAGATTTCAAGGGTTGATGAATTCCATTTTCAAACCCTTCCTTAGAAAATTTGTGCTAGTATTTTCTGATGGTATACTAGTCTACAACGGGTCTTGGAAGGATCATGTTCAACATGTTGACAGGGTGCTCAAACTATTGGAGGAGAAATGATTATATGAAAAAAAATCCAAATTTTTCTTTGGAGTACAAGAGGTGGAATATCTGGGTCATATTGTATCTCATTAGGGTGTTAAGGTAGACCCTAACGAAATTAAAGCCATTAAGGAATGGAAAGTCCCCACAACCATAAAGCAGTTGCAAGGATTTCTCGGGTTAACATGGTATTATCGCAAGTTTGTTAAGAATTATGGGAGAATAAATGCAACTCTAACAACATTATTGAAGAAAAATGAATTTTTATGGACTGTTGAAGCAACCAAGGCCTATGAACATCCTAAAGAGGCAATGTGCCTAGCACCGGTCTTAGCTACGCCATACTTCACAAAAACCTTTATTATGGAATGTAGTGCCTCAGGAAATGGAATTGGTGTTGTTTTAATGTAAGAAGGAAGACCCATTGCTTTTGAAAGTAATCCATTTAAAGGAAAGTATTTACATAAAGCTATTTATGAGAAGGAAATGTTGGCAATACTACATGCACTAAAGAAATGGAGACCTTAACTAATGGGAAGACACTTCAAGGTAAAAACCGATCATCATAGTCTTAAACACTTTTTGGAACAAATACTATCTTCAGAAGAGTAGCAAAAATGAGTCACAAAGATGTTGTTTTATGACTTTGAAATCATCTACAAAAAATGGAAGCAAAATGTTGTCGCAGATGCACTCTCAAGAAAGGATGAAGTGGTGGAAGCATTACTTTGTGAGATTTCTATTATCCAACTAGATTGGATGACCGAAGCAAAGGGATGAATGGAAGACAGTCGAAGAACTGTGGACACTGATTCAAAAGTTGTAGAAATATCCTAGTACATCTGATACATTTAGTTGGAAAAATGATTCCTTATGGTAGAAAGATCACTTATATATTTGTAAGAATTCCCAACTAAAACAAAAGATTATTTTTGGAATTTCACACTTCTCCTTTAGGAGGACACTCAGGATTTTTAAAAACTTACCACAGGGTGAAGAAAGATTTTTTTTGGCATGGCCTTAAATCTGATATTCAAAAGTTTGTGGCGGAATGTTTGGTTTTCCATCAAAATAAAGTTGAGAAAATTAGTCTTCTACAACCTTTATCGATTCCAAGTCAATTTTGGGAGGATATTTCAATGGATGTTATCATAGGTTTACCTAAGTCCAAAGGAAAGAGTGTCATCATGGTGGTAGTTGATAGACTTACCAAGTATGCACACTTTTGTGCATTATCTCATCCATTTAAAGCAAGTACAGTTTCTACTGCATTTATGGAAACAATTCAAAAGCTACATGGAAATCCAAAGATTATTGTAAGTGAGAGAGATACAATTTTTATTGGAAATGTTTGGACAACATTATTTTTTTGTTTGGGTACTCAACTAGATCATAGCTCATCTTGTCTTCCTTAATCTGATGGTCAAATTGAGATAGTGAATAAATGTTTGGAAAGATATCTTCATTGTTTTGTATCTAATAAGAAAACACAATGGGTCAAGTGGTTACCTCTCGCTAGCTAGTGGTATAACACTTCTTTCCATACTGCAGCAAAAATTACCCCATTTATGGCACTTTATGGATATCATCCACCATCCATCACATCATATTTAAGAGAAAATTGTAAGGTTCAAGCAGTGGAAGATCATATCGAGCATCAACAATAAGTTCTCCAACTCTTAAAGATAACCTAAATTTGGCATAAAATTGAATGAAATAATAGGCATATGAACATCGCAGCGAGAGAAGTTTTGATGTAGGAGACTAGGTATTTTTATGGCTACAACCATACAAAAAAAATTTCCCTCAAGCAAGCTAAGAAGGATAATAAATTATCACCAAAGTGCTATGGTCCTTACAAGGCGTTGCTAAATATTGGTACTATGGCATACAAATTGTAGCTTCCTACTTCTTCTTGAATGCATCCAGTTTTCCATTTTTCATGCTTAAAGAAGGTTATAGGTGACAAAATTCTAGCTCAAATAATATTTCCAGAACTTGATGAGGAAGGAAAAATCATATTGGAACCTGAAGCAGTCACGAAAACAAGAACTCAACGGCTATGAAATCAATCCAGAGTATCTCATCAAGTGGAAGAACTTACCCATTGAAGATTCTACATGGGAGGATGAGAATTTTATACGAAAGCATCCGAAGCTACTCAAGAGTTGAGGAAAACACTTTTTTGAAGAAGAGGGGCATGTTAGGTCCCTATATTACTAGTATAGTCCCTTATTGTTGTTAGTGTAACCCCTGTATTGTTATTGTTGTACCCCTATAACCCTAATATTGTTATTATTGTGCCCTTACATTATTATTGTTAAGTCGTCTAGGAGTATATTGTGACCCCATGGACTCCTATATATAGAAGGAGTTTTTTTCATTTATATCATTCAAAAATTGTTCATTTATGTAATGTATTGGAGGATGCCCCCTCGAAGTGGCTGATTCCTAAGGCATTGATCTCTCTCTTTCTTCTATTTTTGGAGCTAGTTTCATAACATGGTTAGCATATTATACCCACCCAAACCCTCCGCTTGGTCATCATTTTTCTATGTTGCCACATCGATTCCACTTTACAAGTTCCCTTACCTTTTCGTCATTTCATTTATTCTAAGGGTTTCTGAGTGTTGCATGAGTTGTTCACTTTTATATGTTGCTCGCATTCACAGAGAGCCCACATAGTTAGACTAGGCTGTCCACCACGGTCCACATCTTTGTTATCTTAGAGCTCGGGTGGCAGTAAAAATGCACAAGTAGATTCTCTTTAGAGGTATAATTCCATGCTTGATTCATTAAATATTTTGAGTGGTTTGCTTTTTTCTACCAGTTGCAGATGCAAAGTTTGGGATTCAAAGGTAACCCTACTTTAGCAAGTAACCCCTCTTTACATTTAAAGGTTTGCTAACATTCCATAACTACTTTATTTTTTTAAATCATACATTAGCTTATCCTTTTTGCTACGTGGTCTACAAAGGTACTACCCTCCATCCAGACTCATGTAATGGTTATTATAGATTTCCGAAGGGGTTTAATACCTACTTCTACGACAGTTATTTATATGGATTCTACCTTTCACCAGTCTCTCTGACCCACTCTCTTCTTGAGTGTCGCAATGAGACAATAGTCTGATGCTTATTGTCTTCTAGTTCATGCATAGGATAATGGGTTATATTCGATTGTCATTGAGTTGTAAGCTCATTTTCCATTTTCTAAAATACATAATTTTGTTAGTAAGGTGTTCACAGAAGCAGCCCAATGCACTCTCTTGGGCTCAACCATGAACTGGCTAAGTGTGTTCATTGCAAAACATATATATGGCCTAGTGTTTACTAGATACATCAAGGACCCAATAAGATTCCTACAATTTGGGATCCACCAAACTAGAATCCGAAGCATGATGCTTCTTCCAGTTGGTGATCATCATAGGTGTAGACATGGTTCTACAATCTACCATGTGAAATCTACTCAACACATCCACAACATACTACCCCTGCCCCTGCCCCAGAAAGATATGCCCCTCTTCCTGCCACACCTCAAGCCCCAAAAGTTAATACATCAACCCAATGTCCTTCCTCTCGAACTCCATAGCAATATCCTCCTTCCAACCACTAATTAGTCTCTCTACCCAAATAATGAACAAGTCATCAACATATAGCACAAGAATGAGCATATAATCCCCTACAACAATGTAGTATAGGTTCGGATCTGCATCACTCTTCGTGAAACCCATCTACTGCAAGTAAGTATCAATCCTCGAATACCAAGCTCTTTGAGCTTGCTTAAGTTCATAGAGTGCTCACCTCAATCGACATAAATGGGTCTCCTGCCTAAGTACCTCAAAGCCCTATGGCTGCTCAACATACACCTCCTCCGCTATAAGTCCATTCAGAAATGCGTTCTTCACATCCATATAATGGATCTTCCAACACATTTATGCAGAAATATAAATAAGGGACCAAATATAAGTCTACTGAGCTACGTGAGCGAAGGTATCATCATAGTCAAATCCATCTATCTGTGAGAGCCCTGTAGCTACAAACCTTGCCTTGAAATTCTCAATGCTACCATCCGCAACATGCTTGATCTTGTAGAGCCACCTAGAAGTCACAACTGACTTGCTCTCAGGCCAAGGCACCACCTCCCAGACATTGTTCTTAATGATAGAGGCATGCTCCTCAACCATAGCCTCTCTCCATACCTCCTAGCCGACAACCTCCTCATAAATAGTAGGCTCAGAGTCAACAATGTTGATAGCCTTGGCTACATAACTGCAAAACCGCTCAGGTGGAACACTCTCCCTATTCACCCTCTTCGAAGGACCAATGAACTCTGCTTCCTTCAAGGTGTTTTGAAGCCACTTGGGCCTCCTCTTCCCTGAAGAAGCTTCCCCATAGGGAACCTCATCCTCTGCCCCCCAGTCTAGTGAACCTGAAGGTCTGCCAACTGACCCTGGTGTGCCTGTACCAACACCTATCCTCGAAAAACCTGAGCTTGTGTCAGCTGAAGTGCCATGTGAACTCTGTACCAGTGGACTCCCTAAAGAATTTCTCAGTGAACCGCCACTGGTGCCCCATATGTCACTAAAACTGAAGTACCTCCTATACCAGTCAATTCAGAACCTTGAGATCCTGCTCCCTGTACCTGACCTCCCTACTGAGGAGAAGTTTGTGAGTCTCTCTCCTCATACTCCCGTGATCTCTGATAGGCTCTCTCCTCCTCAAACTTCACAACCCTCCTAATCACCACTCTCCATTTAGAAGGAATGAAGATTCAATAGGCCTTCAAAGTCTTGTTCTAACCCACAAATATACCTTCTCTGCCATGGGTTCCAGCTTCGTCCTCTACTCCTTGGGGATATAAGAATATGTAAGACATCCAAATATACGAAGATGTCCCACATGAGGCTTATCTCCAGTGAAGGCCTCCTCCGGAGTCATATTCCCCAATACTATGTGAGGACTCTCGTTCTGAAGATAAACAACAGTATTCCAAGCCTCAACCCACAAAAACAAAGGCAACCCCTGATCATGAATCATCGCTCTAGTAGCCCCAAAAATAACTTTGTTCTTCCTTTTAGACACCCCATTCTGCTAGGGGTTGTAAGGAACCATGAACTATCTCCTTATGCCCTCCTGTGCACAGAAGTCAAAAAACTCACGATCGGTGTACTCACCACCGTTGTCTGACCTCAAGACCTGAATCTTCCTACCCGTCTGCTTTTCCACAAGAGCTTTGAACTCTTTAAAGCGATTAAAGACCATTAGGGGAAATTTTAGGTCTAAAATGGGCCTCCTAAGGAAATTATAAAATAATAGTGGAAATAATAAAGTAAGATTTGATTACATCATTAAATTTTAGAGGGAAAAAAGAAAAAACTATTTTTTCAACTCGTATTTTCAACTTACATCCCAAATTGTTTCCTCAAATTTCGAGCAGGACTACTCATTGGATGCAAAATTTAATTCCTCATCCAAGGAGTACCCATGTTGTATACTTTCAATGGACCCTACTACACGAAAAATGAGAAAGACATGAAAAATGTGATTGCAATAATTTTTTTTTCATGTATTTCTCATTTTTCGCATAGTAGGGTCCATCAAAAGTATGCAACATGGGTATTCCTTAGATGAGGCATTTAATTTTGCATCCAACAAGTACTCCCGCTCAAAATTTGAGTAAAAAATTTGGGAGATAAGTTGAAAATACGAGTTGAAAAAGTAGTTTTATTATTTTATTATTTTTTAACCTTTTTACCATTTTACTTAAAAAATGGTGAATCATCCCCCATGGTTGACATAATCTTCTTTAATCCTATTGGTTCTTATAAAGTTTATTGTGGTTGTACATTTTTCTTATGAGGCCCATTTTAGACCTCAAAATTCCCGTAATTCCTCACCCTTGGTCTTCAAGAAATATATCCAAGTCCTCTTAGAGTAGTCATCAATGAATATAACATAATACTCATAACCATCCAACGACACATGAGACATACAACCACTTACATCAGTATGAATCACGTCTATTATACCTGTAGATCTGCTGTCGCTCATTGGAAATGGTAAATTGGTACACTTTCCCAAAACACACCCTTTGTAGATCTCATAATGCTCAACACTGAAATCAGGAACTCCAGTACTGATCTCTCTCAGAACTCTCAAAGCTCCATAACGCATATGCGTCATCCTCTGGTGCCATAACTCACACAAGTCTCTACTACTAGTGGTAATAGTGTGAGTGCTACTAGATGTGCTACTCACCAATTCTCCTACTGACTGAAAACTAAATCTGTATAGTTTCCCAGAGCATACTCCAATCTCTTTGGCCGAAGTGATGGAATATCCCCTGGGATGTATCAATACCTACCCTCTTGAGAAGGTGACCTCAAACCCCTTCTCCTCCATAGAAAGCATTGAAATCAAGTTCTTCTTCATCCGCAGAACATACAAAACATCCATGACCTTCAAAGGAGGTAAAGAATCCCTCTGAAAGGTCACAGTCCCCACACCAATAGCTCTCATAGTGCAGTCATCTCCTAGTACAATCCCAATATCAAGTGCCCTCTTTGCAAGCTCTGAAAATAACTCCCGTGCACCTGTCATATGGCGGGAAGCAAACTTCTGTGTAGTAGATGTAGAAGTAATAAATGAGAAATCCCTATCAAACTATGAATCAAGTTACTCCACCTCTGCTGAAGCTGCATTACCCTGCTTCCCCTTGTTTTTCCTCTCAGCACATGTAGCAGCATAGTGTCCCATCTTCTAACATGCCCAACATTTTACTTTGGACATATCCGTATCTTTCTTCTTCTTCTTCTCATTCCCCTTAGCCCCATATGATGAGGCCCTTTTCTTGGCCTTTTCTTTTTTCTTCCCCCTGGATGTCAAGGCTATATCCTCTTCATTTGCAATCTTCACCCAGCCACTGCCAGTATTGCGTATCTCATGCTACACACAATCATCCCAGAATCTGTCCCAATTGGGAAGATTCTCCCTAGAGGTAACAATATCTCTAAAGACCTCCCAAGACTTAGTAAGTCCCGCTATTGCTATCCTGGCTAACTCTATGGGTGAAAATACCTCACCAATATTAGTCAAATCATCACGTACATGTTTGACCCTACCAAGATAATGAACTACACTTTCAACCTTTGTCATCTCAATGTTTTTCAATTGTTCTTTGAGTACCATCTTCCTTCTCTCATTGGTACTCTAATAGAGAGTAGTTAGAGTTGTCCAGATCTGATATGCATATGTGCTTCCTCTCACCTAAGGAACCACATGATCCTTCAGACTGTCCATCAAAATCATTTTTTCCTTTGAATTATATTTTGTGAATTCAACAAGTTCATCTGCATCAGTAGGAGGTACAACCTCTTTCCGCACAATGTCCCAAATTGTTGCCTCCTCAAACACTGTCTAAATTTTGTCCTTCCAAATGGCATAGTTGGATATCCCATCCAATCTGTCCTCTATCCTTCAGAACATGTCCATGACTGCTGTCCAAAATTTACAAAACCAATAAAATGGAAAAATGAACTTTCCAACACACCTTGCTGTCCCAAAAGTTCAGTCTGTGTGAAATTTCACCTTGCTGTCCCAAAATATTAGTTTACTGTCCAAAAATTCAGTTTTATGTCCAAACCACTGTTTATTGTCCCAAAATACTGTCTGCTGTTAAAACTGCAATTTTCAGCCTGTAGCTCTGATACCATGTTGAAATTTGATGACTAAAATGTTTCCTGCAATCCCAACTCGGTTTTAATTTCACCTTATCACTCCCATTCAGTTAAATGCCCTTTCTCATAAACTTACATTCAACATATAGAATTATGGAAATGAAATTTTTAGATTAAAACACATGGGACTGTCAACTCATGCTGAAAATAAATATGGACATAAACAGACCAACAACACAAAAAAAATACACAGATTTTTGGTCAACTTAGACCCAAGCAAAACCCCTTCTATCTTCTCTGGGGAAAACCTATTACAGATCTCTTCAAATTTATTTATCTTTCAAGTTCATGAAAAATACATTTGCAAACAAAACAAAACAACAGGATACAAATTATCACTTCAGCCCAAAAATCCTTGAAAACTGTGCCCACTTTGCCTCGATTTTTGTGGCCACTTGAAGATGAAACAATACTGTATGGACATGGACGATACTGTACGGATTTCCATACTACTATATGGACTGTACAATTTTTTTTCCAATATATATATATATATATATATTTGCTCAGAAACAACCCTCGAACTGCGTGCATCTCACAACATTAATTTTTTTTTGAACTGTACCTTCTTTTGTCTTCTATGCCTTGATTTCCATGCGCAACTTCGCCCTGAAATCACTCCTTCAACTTGCTGCAAAAAAATTCTTTTTTAGAACTTTTCTGCAGCTCTCAACCTCCTTTCTCCAATCTACTCACGAAGAATGAATGAATGTAGTCTCTCTTTTCCTTTCCCTCTTTTGTTACCCTAAATGTATTTTTGGCAACCCTAAGATGCAATGGCTTAGATTCATCTAGATCAAGGGATGAGAATAAATGTGCATTTAATTCTCACTTTCTATTTTTTAACTCACCCATTAAATAAAGTACCCACATTATACTATGTCTAAAGTCACTTTTCACTTTGTAATTTAATATCAACTTTACCACTTATAAAGTCACTTTCACTTTATAAAGTCACACTTGGGAAAAAAATTATTTTGGACACTTTTCACTAGGTAGAGACTAACCCATGGGAAACCACTTGTCCATGGTACCTTATAAATCAACACTTAGGGGGACCATTTTAAACCTAAAAATTCCCCTAATGCTAAGTACCCATTGTAATTGAATTCATAATAACCTACACATAAGAAAATTAAGAATAAACATGTTTTTAGTCAAACTAGTTTTCCTTGGGTACGAGAAGGAAACATGTGAAAAGAGAAATCATGGTTGGAAATGTTGAAGAATGTAACTAGTGTCATATTCATAATTGTATCTTTCAAAAGAAAAAATATTATTGAAGTATGGGTTTAATGCTCTTTCATTTATTTTATAGGTCATAGCCTCCATTGAAGGCTTCTAGGTTTTTTCAAGAGTCAAAAGAGTCATTGTCACACTTATTAGACACTTCTTGGGATTTTATATCATGTAAATAAATTTATTTTTGAGTCAAAGAAGTCATTTTTTCCCTCCTCACCAAGTCGGCCCGGTCCTAGAGGAGTCGACCCTATTGGAGGAAATTTGAACTCATGGAGGCAGTATAAATAGAGGGAGCTTGATTCATTTCGAGACACACTCACACAAGTTCGATCTTTCTAGAGAAAGAGGACGAAAAGGAGAGCTAAGTGTAGGTAAAGAAAACCTAATCAAAGAAAGAAGAAAATCAAAGTTTTATGGGCATCTCTCTCACATGTGTGAAGTCTTCTAGGGTTTTTGGACTGAAGTTGGGGGTAAAACTTCTAACACTAGGGGTTGAAATTCTGGATTGAAGTTGCATTTGAAAAGATGAAACTTGGAAAAATTGGTAGATATCATCTAATAGAAGGAAGGACTGACTTGGTGATTGGAGGAGGCCTTTGTCTAGGTCTAAAGGGTCTTGGATTGTGTCATCTTGATTTGAATCTACTAGTGGAAGAGTTGGACTGGGTTTTCCCCTAGATATGGGTTTTGCCCTGGATGAGTACCTACATCTTGTGTCTCTTGTTCTCGTGATCTTCATATACATTTAATTTGATAATTGCTTGATGAAAGACAACATAATAATGAAGTAAAATAATCCAACATAAATCACAATTAATCATCAAGAAAAAATGAATAAACCCTAATACCTACATGCATTTATTTCTCAATAGGAAATCCATAATATGACATCGAGAGTACATGACATATTAACATGCATTATACTTGAGCACTACAACATAAAAAAAATTGGGATTATGCTATTAACATAGTCATTATGGAAGTAATGTTATTCTTAACACTTTGTTTATTCTTATGGATAAAAAATGGCAGATACAATTGCTAGCTCTAGATTTACTATATTTTAATAACCCATATTTCTTCATTCCAAAATTTCTATCTCTAAATTTCCTATATTTTAATAACCCATATTTCTTCATTCCATAGCCGTTTTTTCCATCACTTACCTTCATTTTTGATATATCCTTATCTCTACCAACTTATTACTGCAAAGTTACTCCTCTTCCTCATAATGTGCATTTTAATTGAACTCTATTGATGTATTATGAGAATTTGTATGCTTTGTATCTAACTCACAAGGACAATATCTGCTATGGAATAGATCATCATATGCACTTTGGATCTCTTCCATTTTCTACTAAATCGATTTTGAGAGGTGTTATGGCCTAAATCTACCTCAAGCTAAAGGAAGGCAGAGTGTAGGGTAACATCAAACCACGCTTAATCTGGTAGCTAGCCCTACCAGATCGGGAGAGGGCTCTCTTTGGGTCAATCTCAGCAAAAATAATCATTGAGGCTTGAGATGACTTGAAATAAAGGTTGATTTTAGGCAAGGTATATATGTGGAAGAGTTTGATTTGATTTTGGGGGTTTTTGTTGGAATCAAAGGGAAAGGCAGTTTTGGGTCCGGGAAAATGATCAGTTTTGCAGAGGGCTAAATGGGGCAAGGAAGGCCATTGTTTTGATGCTTCGAATTGAATGAAATGGATACCTTAGACTGATGAGGAGTTGAAGAGGGCAAGAGGGATTCAAGAATCCTCTTCAGATAGTTGAAAACATGGAAAATTAAACAAAACTTCAAGGCAGAGCACTGCAAATATAATGGATTCCACCTTTATCACTTATTTGTTTAATTTAAGAAGAAATGAGAAGGAAAATGATACACATGAAACTTCAGTAAAATTACAATCACTGTTGGGCCTCAAAATAGTCCCTATTTTCACTCCATTATTCATCAATATCTTCACATTTTACCTTCATGTCACCTCCATTCCACCTCCATATCATTACATTCACTTCATTATTGGGTCATAACTATGTTTTTACAAAGTTTATTAATTCTTAACATTTTAAAGTGAATTTATGGCTAAAACTTAGAAAATAATATGCTTATACTTATGCCTAACAATTAGCATGAGTTTGTTGACATGTGTAGGCTCAAAGGAAGCTTCCAAGACACCTTTATGTGGCCTTGGATGATCTAATTCGAAGTTAAGAAGATAAACCTCATGGAAAAGATCATGGAGGAAATCATGGAGGATAGGGTTATGTGTCTAGATGGTTAGAGATATTAGTGGATGATCATTATGAGTTTGTTACTCCTCTCATTGTATAAATAGGAGTACCTCCTCCATTCCAGGAGGAGGACTCTTAGAGCATTGTATCCAATTGATGATGGAATAGAATAAAGCTTCATTTTCTATACTCCTTTTAATTATGTAGTTTAGATATAAGAGTCTTAGTATTGAAATGTGATTTTGTGGAATTTATGGATTTCCAAGTTTACAGTTTCATGTGCATAGTATATGGAATAATTTGTCTTGTTCTTAAGAGAATTGAGCTCACTCTAAAAGGATGGGAGAAACATTTTATTTCATATTAGATTTTGTTTCATTTCATTGCTTAGATTAAAATTGGTTTCTTTTGTTTGTGTGCAAGTAGTTTCTTGTTGAGATTTTTGATATTAAGATGAATGAATTATAATGGAATACTTTACATGTCTCTTAAGTTAAGAGCTTCTTTCATTAATAATTTATCCATCTTAAGTTCTGGGTTTTAATCTCTGATTCATTAAGTGGTAATTGAGGTGAAAGAGGTGGCAATTGGATTTGTGAGTCAGAATAACTTTCAATATTATTTCTCTTTTTAAATAATTGGTTGGTGCATTGTCATTACTTTCAGCTTTTGAATAGCCTGTGTTTTATTCTAAAGTTTAAGTTTATGAATGATTTCTCTATGATACTGTAGGGAAGGACAACCAGGACCTCCTTAGTTAGGAGCCTCTTCCCTTGCATATTATATTGAATCATAAATAATTTAATTAGACATAGAGTTAGTTGCCTACTCCTGCATATATATTGCTGGCACCATCACAAGCTCACGAGTTTCCCTGGTCGATAATTTTATGCAGCAATTTGTTCAAATAAATTGCCCAACATTTTGGCGCCGTTGCCGGGCATGGTGCTAAGGGATTAGGCATTAGAAATTTAATTTAGTACTAGCATTTTTCTTTAGACAAAATAATTTGTGAACCCTGGTGGCAATGGGGATCCTTCCACCAAAGGAGTTTAAGTTTGAATTTTCTGATGTTTTAATGTTTAGCTAGTTTTAAATTTCGTCATTTCAAAAACACCCCCCTGCAGAAATAAAAACAAATCAAGCGATGAGTATGCTCTCTTCCTGCGCTTCGTGCGATCAGGAAGATCAGAAAATCTGTTGATTTTGTTTAATAACTCTTCTTCATAACTAACATGTATAATGCGACAATAAAAATTTGTGAAAATCATCTTAATTTTTTAGATAACATTTTAGTTTTTTTAATTTTAGTTTTAAAAAATAAAAAAATAAAAAAATAAAAAAAATAAAAAATTCCACATAATATGCATTATATATTATATATATTATTATTAATAAAATTTAAAATAAAAAATAAAAAATAGCCATTTTTTTTAGATGAGTTAGATTTCATTTTTAAAACAAAGTTGAATAAAAAAATCCAACCAACAAAAACAAACGCATATTAAATAAGAAACCATGTCATATATAACAAAAACGATGGGAGCATGATTAAAAAGAAAAAGAAAAAATTTTCCTTCACATACAGCACGAGCGATTTCAAGTTGGAGAGCTTAATTTACATGTTGCAGAGATTGGATCAGGTCCGGCTGTGTTGTTATTGCATGGATTTCCAGAGATATGGTATTCATGGCATCATCAGATGATAGCATTGGCAGAGGCAGGGTTTCATGCAATTGCTCCCGACTTTCGAGGCTATGGACTCTCAGATCAGCCCTCTGAACCAGAGAAAGCTGCATATTATGACCTTGTTGAAGACACCGTTGGCCTGCTTAATGCCTTGGGTATTGATAAAGCGTTTATTGTGGCGAAGGATTTTGGAGCATTTATTGCATATTATATTGGTCTCTGTCATCCAGATCGAGTGAAAGGAATTGTAACGTTGGGTATCCCTTACAGGAAACCAGGTGCATTTCCTAATAGGGACTCGGCGCCTAAAGGCCTCTATGTTAGACATTGGCAGGAGCCCGGAAGAGGCTTAGCGGATCTAGGGCGCTTTGATGTAAAAACAGTGATAAGGAATATATATACCCTTTTCTCCGAACTGCAAGCCGGTCCTTCCTAATCTATCTCAACGAAAAACCTCCGTGTCCCTTCAATCCCGTGTTTTGCCTTTTCTTTTGGTTTGTTTTGATTAAGATTTCTTATTATAGTCAATGTTTGTTGTTATAATTAATATATTAATATATTAATTGTATTAATATATTAATATGTTATATATGTTATTATGTTATTATAATTTGTTGTTATATATATATTTTTTAATTTTGTTGCATATATTTAATATTTGTTATGTTGTTAGGTTAAGTTTGTTATAAAAATTGTATTAATATATTAATATATTAATTGTATTAATTATATTAATATGTTATTATAATTCCATTAATTAATATAGTTATAATTTCTTATTGTTTGTTATATATAATTTGTTGTATATAATTGTTTGTTATGTATTGTTATGTTAGATGATTGTATTAATATATTGTTAGGTTATGATTGGTATTATTATGTTTAAAAAAAAAAAATTGTTGTGTTTTGTGACAAGTGGTTGTTTTGAAGGATTTGAGGGGCGAATATTGGCATTTTATAAAGTGAAGAACATTGGCATAAAAAAAAAAAAACTTTGGTGATATGCATATTGAGAGAATAATGGAATTGGATGAAACCGCAACAGTTGGTACAAGGGAAAAAAAAAAAATAAAAAATAAACACACTTTTCACAAAATTCACGCAGGTTTGAAAATAAATAATGGAACACTTGGAAACAAATTTTAAAATCAATTGGTGATTCAATTTCTTTCGATAGCATCAAGATGGCATAAACTCATCACATGGTTCTTATGCTTTACAAATGTAATTATAAGCACATTTCATGAGTTTGTTTGTTATATTTGTATTAATATATTAATGTATTAATATATTAATTATATTAATATATTATATATTGATATAATTGTATTAATTGTTATAGTTGTAGTTTGTTATTATTTTTTATATTTAATTTGTTGTATATAATTGTTGTTATGTTTGTTGTTATGTTAAATGATTGAATTAATATATTGTTAGGTTATGATTTTTATTATAAAAAAAAAAAAAAAAAAAAAATTGTGTTTTGTGACAGTGGTTGTTTTGAAGGATTTGAGGGGCGAATATTGGCATTTTATAAAGTGAAGAACATTGGCATAAAAAAAAACTTTGGTGATATGCATATTGAGAGAATAATGGAATTGGATGAAACCGCAACAGTTGGTACAAGGGAAAAATAAAAAATAAAAAATAAACACACTTTTCACAAAATTCACGCAGATTTGAAAATAAATAATGGAACACTTGGAAACAAATTTTAAAAATCAATTGGAGGATTCAATTCTATTTCGATAGCATCAAGATGGTATAAACTCATCACATGGTTCTTGTATGCTTTACAGAACAGAATTGTGAAGCACATTTCATGAGTTATCTGACAAGGGAGTATTATTTTTCATGGTTATTTTTAAGAATGGATTGATTTTAATGTCATGATTAAGTCAATTTCAACACCTTTGATTGTCCTTAATTTGTTTTATTTGGTATAAAATTTTTGCGTAAGAATCATGAAGGAACTGGCCAGTCCTTCTTGAACACACTTATGTTTCTTTCTGCCAAGTTTTTTTTTACAGGTTACAGGACGACAAAGCGATCATTATGGAGACTACATTGTGACGACAATTAGTCTTCCAAAGACTAAATTCATGAAAAATTCTCAAGACAAATCCATCTCCACAACCATTATCTTCCACCTCCCTTTCTGAAAAGATTTTGAATCCCATCAATTGTACATCTATAACGCATACCATTTCCATGTCCATTTTTCACAGCAAGAGTTCTTCTTCATTCACCATGCTTCCTAACTCATCAATAAAAACCATTTTCCATTTCCATTTCCCTTTTCATACCATTTTTCATTTCCGCCAATAAAACCCTGCTTGAGTCAAAGTTCTAGAGTCTAAGTATCATTGAAAAAAACACCTAGAGGCTTGCATGCCTTAATGGCAAGTACTCTTGCCAATGAACAATGGGAGTACATTAATATCCCTTGTTCGTTGGATCTTGTAGGTGACTTGACCACGACAAATTTATTCGTACCTACAAAGATGTGTTAGGCATCCTGACTCCCATTGGAATCAATGGTGGGAGCTCTTGTGTTGGCTAGGGGCATTCATTAACGGCCACTAAGTCAACAACTTCTTGCTATGTTCGACATCGACACATTTAATCACATAGCAAGATTTGTGCCATCGAGCATTGAAGACTTGAAGACCCATATTTTGCAGCAGATGAAGCCAATTTCCATTCATTGTATTTCCATTCATGGTATTCATTGTATTTCACTTGAGGACAAGTCAATAAATAAGGCTGGGAGGAAAATGTAACTTCTATATTTTGTATACCTTCCAAGCCTTATAGATTTTCAGCCATATTCAACAAACTCATCGGATTCATCATCCAGCAGCAGATACAACTTTCAGCCATGTTCAGCAGACTCCTCAGATTTTTCATCTAGTAGCAGCAGATCCAGCAGCTGATACGACAATACAGATCCATCTTTCATCCACCATTTTCACAACAGGTTGCAGTCACACATGCACGACTCTCACCTATTTTTGGAAGGGTAAGTTAAGGTATGCTATTTTCTAACTTTTAACCATTAAATTCCTTGAAATGTTAGAATAATAATTTTTGGAAAAAAAAACTTCACTTCCTTTCCTTTCATTGCCAAAGCCATCCGTTTAATGGGAAGGATACATTTACATACATGCTTTGTCACATTCATATCCACAGTTCTATATCACATTCTAAACCCACTTACCTTCAAAATATATTTACTATTACATGAGCATACAAATGGCTTTGTCTAAAGTATTTAAAAGTTAATTGGATGCCAATAGAATCATGGTTGTTACACAAGAACCAACCATGATGCATTCCAACAAAAATACTCTGCCATAAAAAACACATTATCATTATGCAAAGATCATACAATGAACGCAACAAACAAAATATGGTTGAAACACAAGAACCAACCAAGTTGTAGTTCATCAAAATAACGCTTTGCAAAAGTTAAGTAAATGATCTCATGCAGAGTTTAAGCCAAAGCTCAAGTACCAAAAAGTAATGTAATAGATTGCATGAGGACATGCAATACCTTCAGTTTGGGGGTATGTTGGGCCTCATAATAGTCCCTATTTTCACTCCATTATTCATCAATATCTTCACATTTTACCTTCATGTCACCTCCATTCCACCTCCATATCATTACATTCACTTCATTATTGGGTCATAACTATGTTTTTCCAAAGTTTATTAATTCTTAACATTTTAAAGTGAATTTATGGCTAAAACTTAGAAAATAATATGCTTATACTTATACCTAACAATTAGCATGAGTTTGTTGACATGTGTAGGATCAAAGGAAGCTTCCAAGACACCTTTATGTGGCCTTGGATGATCAAATTCGAATTTAAGAAGATAAACCTCATGGAAAAGATCATGGAGGAGATCATGGAGGATAGGGTTATGTGTCTAGATGGTTGAGAAATGTATGGAACTAAAAGAGAGATTAGTGGATCATCATTATGAGTTTTTTATCTCATCTCATTGTATAAATAGGAATACCTCCTCCATTCCAAGGGGAGGACTCTTAGAGCATTGTATCTAATTGATGATGGAATAGAATAAAGCTTCATTTTTCATATATTTCCATTATGTAGTTTTAGATGTAAATTGTGTTAATGTAGAATATGAATTTATGGAATTTTATGTAGTTTTAGATATAAGTTTCCTTAATGTAGTATATGGAATAATTTGTCTTGTTCTTAAGAGAATTGAGCTCACTCTAAAAGGATGAGAGAAACATTTTATTTCATATTAGATTTTGTTTCATTTCATTGCTTAGATTAAAATTGGTTTCTTTTGTTTGTGTGCAAGTAGTTTCTTGTTGAGATTTCTGATATTAAGATGAATGAATTATAATGGAATACTTTACATGTCTCTTAAGTTAAGAGCTTCTTTCATTAATAATTTATCCATCTTAAGTTCTGGGTTTTAATCTCTGATTCATTAAGTGGTAATTGAGGTGAGCTTTTCGTTCTTGAGTCCATTCATTTCAATATTATTCCTCTTTTTAAACTAATTGAGTTAGAGTTATAGAATATATTACTTTCAGCTTTTGAATGGCCTTGTCTTTATTTCAAGTTTCTGGTTTTATGAATGATTTCTCTATGATACTGTAGGGAAGGACAACCAGGACCTCCTAAGTTAGGAGCCTCTTCTCTTGCATATTATATTGAATCATAAACAATTTAGTTAGACATAGAGTTAGTTGCCTACTCCTGCATATATATTGCTCGCACCATCACAAGCTCACGAGTTTCCCTGGTCGATAATTTAATGCAGCAATTTGTTCAAATAAATTGCCCAACAATACACAAAGGAATTGCTGTCTTCTTGGTCCAGAAATCGAACTTCTTCTTCCAAATCCCACTTCCATGGTGATGATAGTTGTTGAATATGAATCAAAATGACTCATATACAGTGGTGTGTTGTTGATTCCATTCTCTTTGGTATTTTCCTCTTGCTTCAAATGCTTGGGATGATTGGTTGGATGTAATGTCCAACATTGGGCAATGAGATTTCCCTTCTTCTGGCAATGTGTGAAAATATTTATCATCTTTTGTGCAAGTCACCTTCGCTTTGAATATTTCCCATATGTCTGCATTCTCTTCTAGCATCTTGAAACTTCATGGTTACACAAACCACAATAGGAACAAAAACTCTTTCTCCCATTCATGCATGCAGATTTTCCATGCTTAACATAATCATAAACAACTTGATTATGGGAAGAATTATACCTCAAATTTTTCTTTGCGTGTCCATATTTTTAACCTTCTTGAGGAGATGAAATTGAAGAGGTTCCATCTCTCTTTTGAGGACCACCATCAGTTTTCATGTCTTGATAGTTGTCAGAACTCTTTTGCTCACCATAAGCTACATGTCTAAAAGCATCTTGCTGCAACATGGGTTTCAAACAATGGCATTCATCTTGAATACAAACTTGACATGTTTGAGGATTTGAACCCGCAATAAAAGTTCTTCTTGGAACTGTCTCAAGTGCCTTTATGGCTTTGGAGTTTTCTCCATAAGGTTGAACATATCCTAGACCAAACTTCTCAGGCCTTTCCTCAACCATAATAGGCTCAATCATGTCTTGTGCATGTTTTCCTAGACCCTTTCATTCATAGCCCATTTTTAACATCAATTTGGACCCTATACCTCTAGTGTGTTTTTCAAATGAACCTACACATCTATCTAAAGAGGAAATTGAAGACAAATTTGAATGATTTACCTCTGCTTCAAGCATGTGCTTGGTTAAGGCCTCTTGGGAATAATGGAGCTGCATCTAAATCTCATGCATTCTTTGAAGAAGTCCTTCTATCTCCTGCTCATAGCAACTAAGTTTTCATGAAGTATAGTGCTCTCCCTTACATATTCATACAGACTTTGCATCATATCCTTCAGGATGTAGAAATTCTGCTTCATCTCTTTATCAAAGAGTCTTGCAAAGGAGGAGGATTTAGAAACCTCACTTGATGAATTTTTCATCATTATGTAAATGAATTAAATAACTTCAACAACAATTCACAAAGGTTCAAAAACAATTGACAAAGCTTCTTAACAATTTGGCTATAGATTCAAGCTCTCTTTTTGCAGCTTGTATCTCTTCTTCAAGCAGCCTTTTTTGCAAACAATCCCTCTTGTGCTTCAAGGGTTGCCTTGAGGTCCTTTGGGTAAGGAGGATGCTTTCAGCCTTCTTCCTTCTTGTCCTCTTTTGGACTTAGCTTATAGAAGCTCCCCTTCACCTCTAGAAAAATCAAACTTGTAAGCATCAGTCAATTTGCAAACAGTTACATACTTTGCACTGTTAAACAACCCTTAAGTCAAACAAGAAAGCAAGCAACCTTGTGCTCTGTCAAGCAAGAAACCTAGTGCTTTGATACCACATGATCTAAAATGGGTGGCTGACTTGTTATTCTATGCAAGAACCTCCCTCTCAATTAAAAAAAATTTAAGATCTTGCTTATACATGCATGTGCGGAACTGCATTCTTGATTCATGTGTATGCGTTTTAACTTTTTTAAGGCTTTATGTGAGAGGAATTAAAAATTTGTCTATGTTGATTAAAATTATGTACATCAACCATAAATTGCAGCAAATTAATCATCAACACATAATAAAGGAGTTCACTCGTATGTCTTGGGCTACGTCTCCTTGAGCCGTCGTCAATTGACTTGGCTCTTTGGGATTAAGATGGACAATTTCTTTTACAAGTTGATACTCAACTCCAATGGTTGTTTGAACTATAACAATAGGTTTAGAATACCATCATACCCTTGAATTGACTGCTAACTCTCTGGAAATGGACCTAGGCTCCCTTGGGCTTGAGCTCTTCTATCAGTGTCCTTAAGCTTCCCTGAGCTTCTTTGTGGAAAAAAATATCTTAGAAGTTATTTTCTGCTCTTGAAAAATTTTCTACTGTCTCTAGCACATATCAGTCATCCAAAATAGGCTGTTCATTTGTACAAAATGAGCTATGGCTTTCGAATCTATGCCTCCATCACCTGGTGGCACAGGGTTCCCTGAAACTTACTTATGGCTTCTTCGGCTCTAGAAGTCTCCAAATGGCTCTGAAAATCCCTCCACTAGATTAAAAATTTCCAATATAGTCATAAATGACTATTCACTTGATGAAATTGGCCTCTGGCTGCTCTGGCCATGCCTCCAACACCTAGTGGCACCCTATGGCTCTAGGCTCATTGAAAACTTCTCTGTAGCATCTAGGCCTTAAAAAGTCTCCAAATGCTTCTACAAACCCCATAATTTGATTCATAAGGTTCAATATGTTCATAATAGACTATTGGTTTGCTGAGAATGGCCTCTGGCTGCCTTGGCTAGGCCTCATTCTCCTGGTGGCCCTAGTGGCCCTTGGAACTTATATGAAGAAAAATCATGCTCAGAAGTACTCAGATAGCTCTAAAAACCTCACCAATGGATCCAGAATTCTCCAATTAGATAATAATGACTATTCATTCACTCTGAATGGTAAAAAATTAGGCCTTCTACACTTTTGCCTAGTTTCACCTAGAAAAGCTCCACTAAAAGTGGAGAACTCCAGTGAACTGGAGATAAAATAACACTTCCGCCAAAAATGGCACGCTTGCCAAAACTGCCACCAAATAAACCTTTTGCAATATTTTTTTATGGTTGGGGTGGCCACATGCTAACCCCAAACCCCGCAGTTATGTAATCGACAGATAGGCGAAACCCAAGGTGATAACTGTGGTTTAAAATGACGAATTAACAGTTAATGCAGGTGGGTTAAATGTTAACTTCATGGAGTTTTCGTTGGAGTTGACAACTCTTGGTGCCATGTGAATCAAAGACATGGGACCCTTGACAGGTTGAAGGTTGGTTAGCGGACCGCGCAGAGATTTGTTATAGCTAACGGTTGCATTGCCATGTGACCAAACATATGGGACCGCTGGCGGGTTGGGACTGTCAACGGTTCCCAACCCCTAACGTGAATATGTTTAAACAATAAATATGACTCGTTGAAAATATGGTTAAGAAAAAAATGTAGCTTGGATGGTAAACCAAGTGCATGCTCGGCAGGAGGTCTCGGGGTCGAGCCCTGCGAACCCTCCAAAATTTTATGATGCGGTTGCAGGGCCACGTGGCAGCTTTTCATTGGCCCTCCAAATCGTTCAACAAATAAAATTGCGACACATGTCAAGATCCAATTGGTTCAGAAGGAACATTCCAGGGGAATATTTCGAGGATTTTTCTAGGAATATTCCTTAGAATATTCCTTTTTTCTGACTGTTCCAATGCCCAGTCAACCCTGGTCAACTGTCGAAATTTGTAGTTTACTAGGCTTTTCAAAACGCAATAAATTATTCACACGGTGTTGGTTTTTCGAACCATTCATGGTGCCAGAATCAGGAAGACGAGATCTATCGGGTCTCTCAGGTTCGACACACTTTTGAACAGTTTGAATTTTGAGCTATCCCTAAGGCCTTGATCCAATTCTGATCATTTTAGGAGCCCAATTGTACTCATACAAAATAAGGATGAGGACTAAAAACTCTGTATTGATAAGTGGGCTCTGAATAAGATCATTATTAGGAATAGATACCCTATCCCACATATTGATGTCTTTTTGTACTAGCTCAAGGGAGCCATGTACTTCAACAAGATTGATCTGAAGTTTGGCTATCTCCAAGTTCTAATGGAACCCAGAGATGTAAGAAATACCACCTTCAAATATAAGGAAGGCCTGCTTGAGTGGTTGTGGCATGCCCTTCAAGTTGAAAAAATTCCCTTCAACTTTTTTGAGGTTATGGATGACATCTAGTGGCCTTTCACCAACTCGTTCATGGTTGTATGTCTTGACGACATCCTCATCTTTAGCAAGAGTTGGGCATTGCATATGCAACATATTCGCATTAGAGAAATTTTGAGGTCAAAATGGGCCATTAAAAAAAAAAATACAACCAAAATCAACTTTATAAGAACCAATAGGATTCAAGATGATGATGTCAACCATGGGGAATGATTCACCATTTTTGGAGTAAAAAAGGTCAAAAGATTAAAAAAAAATTATTTTTTCAACTCATTAGGGGAATTTTGAGGTCTAAAATGGGCCTCCTAAGAAAAATTTACAACCAAAATAAAATTTATAAGAACCAATAGGATTCAAGATGATGATGTTAACCATGGGGGATGATTCACCGTTTTTGGAGTAAAAAAGTAAAAATAATAAAAAATAATAAAATAATAAAACTATTTTTCAAATCGTATTTTCAACTTATCTTTTTAAGGTTTTCCTAAAATTTTGAGTGGGAGTACTCGTTGGATGAAAAATTCAATTCCTCATCCAAGGAGTACCCATGTTGCATACTTTCGATGGACTCTACTACATGAAAAATGAGAAATACATGAAAAACGTGATTGCAATCACGTTTTTCATATATTTCTATTTTTTTGTGTACCAGGGTCCATCAAAAGTATGAAACATGGGTACTCCTTGGATGAGGAATCAAATTTTTCATCCAACGAGTGTTTTCGCTTGAAATTTGAGTAAACCCATAGGGAGATAAGTTGAAAATACGAGTTGAAAAAATAGTTTTTCCTTTTTTCCCTCTAAAATATGATGATGTAATCAAATCTTATTTTATTATTTCCACTATTATTTTATAATTTCCTTAGAAGGCCCATTTTAGACCTCAAAATTCCCCTAATGCATATTTTCAACTTATTTCCCTAAAATGTTACTCAAATTTCAAGTAGGATCCCTCATTGATGTGAAATTTAATTCCTTATCCAAGGAGTACCCATGTTGCATACTTTCAATGGACCCTTCTACAAAAAAATTGAGAAATACATGAAAAAACATGATTCCAATCACGATTTTTCATATATTTTTCATTTTTCATGTATCAGGGTCCAACAAAAGTACGCAACATGGGTACTCTGTGGATTAGGAATTGAATTTTGCATCCAACGAGTCCTCCCATGCAAAATTTGAATAAAATTGTAGGGAGATAAGTTGAAAATATGAGTTGAAATTTTTTTTCTTTTCTTTTTTTCCCTCAAAATTTTGATGATGTAATAAAATTTTATTTTATTGTTAACATTATTATTTTATAATATTTGAAGTGAACAAAGTTCCTTCTCAAGTTAAATACTTCGGAAGACTTGGAATATAAGAATATCCATTGAGGATACACATATTATATTAAAATATATGATGAATGAATGATTATGAATGTTACAAATGAGGCCTGCTTATTTACTTAGGCATGTGCCTCTTCACGGAAGGTCATGTCTCATTTAGACATGCACCTTCAACCTAATTACTAATTAACTAATTAATCATTATTTATATTATTTTATTCATTACATTGCCTTCCTCCTCAAAAAGCTTTGTCCTCAAAGATTTTTTATGAAAGGCCTGATTTCTTTTCTTGCTACGAATGTCTTCCCATGTCGGGGCAGTCATCCTTGTCGATACAAGTTGATATGTTCCTCTAAGTGACAAAGAAAATTGTTGCATTGAGAAGGGATCCGACCATCCTAGATTAATCTTCTGTGGAATCTTGCGATGACTGGAAACGTGTGATGAATTTTTATCACATGAGCGGATTGCACTGACATTAGTGTTCTTCAGAATATCAACTTGTTGATTCTATTCTGAATACGTAGCTTGATCAAGTTCTCTACTCTCGTGATTTGGATGTCGATGGGGAATTCTAGTGATTTGAGTTTCCCTTACCTTGTTTGTGTCGTTTTCTGGATTTGTGTTACTGACTAGGTCATTATTTTATGTCTTTTCATCAACTTAAATTTCTACATTTTATGATTTCAACGCTTCATTTTCAACAAGTTTTTGCACCTTGTTTTCTAATGATTTCTTGTCCTTCTTAAACTTATGAATTTTCGTCAGTAGTTTTTCACTATGGTCTTTAAGTCGAGACACTTCTTCATTTCTGTTAGTGGTAATCTTGTCAACCTCTTTTTGCATATTCTATATCAAATTTTTACCTTCTTGAAACATTACTTTTGAAATTTCTTGTATGTCTTTAGGCGTTACTGAATTTGGCTTCAAGTTAACTTCTTGTAGCGTTATTTTCTTCTTTTTGTAGGATAATGTCAATTTTTTTTTTTTTCGTATTTAGGATAAATTAACCTAGGGTTTCCATCCATGGTAAACCCAACACAATGTCAGTATTGTTAAAAAGGTAAGGATTGAACAGAGAATTTTGATATGAATGTATAATCCCCAATGTTTAACTGTAAATTGGTTATGTCATATATTTTGTTGCCAAAACAGTCTAATTTTTCGATTATATTTGACTATGGGATCACGAATTGGTTTGTGATTTTAGGCGTTATATAATTTGTATCTTCAACGGGAGAGATAGAATTAGTAATATCTTTTCTGGCGAGAGTTTAATTTTAAATAGCACTTTAGCATTGATGGGTAACGTTTCTTAAAATATTCCTTTCTTCAATTCTGAATTAAGTGCCATTTTTTTTCTTTCTTCAATGGTGGACTCAGTACATGTCTTTTGTCAATATATATATATATAAAATTTTATTTTTCATTTTATTACTTTTTTATTTTATTTTTTATAATAATATAATTTTCATTTTTTTTTTTTTTAAATACCTTAACACTTTCCTTGGTCGATTACACTTTATGGAGTGTAAATTTTTATGTTTTTAATAATGTTGTATGAAATTCCTTTCTCAAATCACCTTTATAATATTTTTAATAATTAAATTAATTATAACTTATATAATTATAGACCATATAATTTTAGAATTATAAATTATATGATGTAACTATATAATTATAATCCTATAATGGTTAAAATTTAAGGTAAAGGTATCTTTTAAAATGGGCGTGACTGTTCGATGGGACATATTCTGAATTGCAATGCAAGAAGGTCAAAGGAATGGACGACGTCACAAATTGGTGGATTGCAATGGCTGACACGGAAGACAGGGAAAATGAAAGAACTTTTTCAAACTCGATAGTTTGTGTGTCACCTTCTTTGGAATGGATCTAACATTCAATGGCCTATAGAATTTGGTTGCCAAAATAAATGCTTCGCAATAAAAATTGGGGAGGATGATAGTTGGAGACTTTGCGATGATGGCAGAGAGAAGATTGTTGCAGCGATGAGACTGAAATATCGAGTAATTGTGTGCAGGAGTCGAGGCGGACATCAGAAGATGTGGACGCGGAGGGTGGTTGGTGTTGTAGCTTTTCCAACTAGTGGATGACTTCTCGATGGCAACCAAGGAAGACGCGGTTGGTGGTGGGGGCAGATTTCGTGGATGAGGCGACAGACAACAGGGATCTGTTGGCAATGGGCACAAAGGCAGTGGGGAGAGCAGAGGTGCATACGGAATGACAGCGACCGAAATTCCATCGATGGGTGTCGATGGAAGAAGGGTAGAAATTATTTTTCGTGGAGAAGGCAGGGATGTTGTATGCTATTGTTGGCGGTAAACGGAGGAGCGAAAGGGAGGAAGGTAAGGTGGCATATGGTAGTGGCCATAGCCATGGCAGGGGCACCAGGTGGACGATGGTGGAGTGGGCGCCTTCAATTGGCGGCTTGGCTGCTACCCGACGTCTTCAACATGTTGCTGTGGGGTCTTCAAATTTTTTATTTATTTTTCTTTTTAGTAGCTGAGGATTACGGTGACAACGTCTTGATCGAGTGCGATTTTTTGTAATTTTTTTTTCCTTCCAATTTTTTGTTTGTTTTTTATTTCGATATTTTTTTCACTTTTTTTTCAATTATATTTTATTATATATATATTTTATCCTTTTTTAATAATTTATCTTTTTTTTACTTTTTAATTTTCCAATATATATAAATTTTAGATGGCTAAGGGCCTAATAGAGAAAATGGAGAATCTACATAAACGATATAGTGAAATGCTTCAATCACAACGACAACAAGGTTGATGAATTCCGACGGTCAAATACTTGGATCAGATAGCGTGGCTCCGTGCAATGGTTAAGCGGTCGAAGGCTCGTACTACTCTGATACCAAATGAAGTGAACGAATTTCCTTTCAAGTTAAATACTCCAAAAGACTTGGAATATAAGAATATCCATTGAGGATACAAATATTATATTAAAATGTATGATGAATGAATGATTATGAATGATGCAAATGATGCCTTCTTATATACCTAGGTAGGTGCCTCTTCACAGAAGGTCATGTCTCATTTAGACATGCCTCTTCAACCTAATTTCTAATTAACTAATTAATCATTATTTACATTATTTTATTCATTACAATATTCCTTAGGAGGCCCATTTTAGACCTCAAAATTTCTCTAATGGCAGGTCCTTCAAACCCTGCAGCAACATAAGTATGTGCCAACTTGGATAAATCCTCCTTTGGCATGAACCGGGTCCAATATTTGGGCTACTTAATTGATGAGAAAGGTGTGCATGTGGATATGCCTAAGGTCCTATTGAGAAATACAGGGCTTCATTAGTTAGGAGATTTCTCTTCTTGATAATTACTTGTGATATATTTCATGCTTCTTGATTATGATATTTTCTTCGATAGGTTATTATTATGTTATTTTCATCAAGTCAATTATCAAATACACAAGAGACACAGTATGTAGGCTTGTAAGCCAGGGCCAAAACCTCTCACTCTTTGAGATGAAAACTCAATAAAATATTATTCCTATATATCTTCAATTGACGAATACCAAGACTATGACAAAGACCCTTGACACAAGTAACCTCCCAAGAACCTTGTCACTAGCCTTCAGTTCTCTTCTCCGCTCCTCTTCGTTCCTTCCCTTTCTGCACTATACTACATTGCACTTTTCGACTGCAGTAGAGAATCTCGGTCTCCATACTTTACCAACCCTAGGTAAGTGCTCTTCTCTGCTTCCTTCAATATTTTGCTCATCTCCCTCTAGTTATTTACTCGGCTTCCTTTTCTCGACCCTTTATGAGTGACCTTATACCAAAGACCGAATAATCTTAATGTTGCAATAGGCTCTAGATTGGACCTCAGCCTTCTCTGATTTGCATGAGATGTATAGCGTGACCCAAGACCGAACCAAGGTAGACCTTCTTCTTGATGTTATTCCTTCTCTTCACACTTCCTTATAGTAATTTTATTTTTCATATATGATTGTAATCTTGACCGGGATCGATTATCCTTAGTGAAGCCGAGAGACCCTATTTTTATAGGTTTCCTTATGTCCTTTAGGCCGACATGACTACTGGAGGAAAGTCGACTTCATCTTGGAATTTCTTAATTAGATTTAGGTCGACTTGGAGAGGCCTAGTGACAAGGTCTTAGAGGACTACTTTACATAGATCAATGTGACATTTTACAAAGTGTAACATGACTTAATTTACATGACAAAAATTCTATGAGAAGATGACAAAACTCCTAGGGACTCTTCAATAGAGTCTTGAATCAAAAATAAAATCCCTTGCTCATGAAACCCATGATGCAAGTAATACAAAAAGTTTATTTTATTTTTCTCATTGCATATACTTACATAAAATCATAATTACATTTCATTATGAAGACTAAACCTAGTTACACTTTTCAACACTCCCTCTTAACTAGGGATGTATTCATAATGGTACTTGGTCATTCTCAAACTGAATAATTTCTCATAAGAAGAATCATATTGGTAACCCATCTATATAGCAACATATCAACCATAATTTTCACATATCAAGGCATTGAATAATAGCTCCATCTCTCCATGAAATCTAAGCTCAATGTTGGCGATACCAATGATTTATAGACACTTAATCATTATCTCTCCTAGAACATACCCTACCTGGGTTCTCAGGGTGTGTTCCACCAGGACAATTCTTATCTTGGATTCCCAGTCCTCAAATAATATTGGTCTTCTACAAATACTCTTATCTTGGATTCCCTATCTCATCCTCAAAGAATATTGGACGCCAGATGATTACCCAATCCTCCATTATATCTTCCCAAGTGAAGACAATAATGATGTGTCTATATATCCCTATTAATTAGGGATGACATATTCCAATAACGGAATGTACTCATTCCTACACAAGGAATGTTCCTAAGCTCCTTCTTGGCTTAGGAATATCCATGAGTTTCTTCCAAGTAAGAAACTTGTTTTTAGGCTCCCTCTTGATTAGGGACCTACAAAAACTCCTCGAGTGGAGATAATGGGATAACCAACTACTTTGAATAACTCCTTCCTTTTATGTCATGAATTTATTATTTCTTATGGATTATTCATCTTTTGGGACTTCTTCATAGGGCACAAAAAATACATCACTTTCATCCATGAGTTAATCATGTCATCATTCCACTTATTAGAAAGTGATCCATCAATTTTCATCTAACCTTGCTTCATGCCATGCTGCTTTTCTTCACACCATATTTTTCAGAAGGATCTTACATCCTTCTATATGGTCCTCTTAGAAGTTAACCACAGTTATTCAGTTATGAAACAAACTCACAAACTAGAAGAAAAGAGAGATCAACGACTTATAAATCAGCCACTTTGAGGGGGAAACCTCCTTTACATTACATAAATGAAAAATTCTTGGATGATTCAAATGAAAAAACCTCCTTTCTATATATAGGAGTCCAAGGGGTCATGATATAATCCTAGCCAACATAACAATAATAATGTAAAGGCACAAAAATAACCATAGTGGGCTTCTATGGGGCACAATAATAACAATATGGGGACTGCATGGGCACAAAAATAACAATAAGGTCGGGGTTGCACTAACAATAATAAGGGGCTACAGTAGAATTATGGTGATCAGGTGCTCAGAATTATGCTCAAAAATAAAAGTTCTCAGAATGACATGAAACCTAAATGACCGTGTATTGTTCGTCATTTTGAATCTGGCGCAACTCATTTCGCGCGAATTGGACTCCATATGGCTTTAGAAATGAGCCATGTACTTTTTCCTAAACATGCAAATTTGGAAAAAATTATAGAACAGGGAGCCCAGTCAGCAGTATATACTGTTGACGTGGGATGCTAACTGGATAGGTCAACTTTTGGTCAACCTTTTTCTCCAATGAATGAAGAGTTGCCAAGTGGAAGAATATGATTAGTGCATTTTGGGTGTGTGCAGAAATTTATTATTGGTTGGTTTGGGCCAATGAGGAGGATGAACGTGGCTCGGCCTGGGGTCGCCATGTGTCCCCGTCATGGCAGTGTAAAATTATTGTAAAGGACTGGAGGGACTGGGCGAGGGTCGAACACGAGACCTCCGTGCAACTAACATGTCATGTTACATTCTCTGTTACACTGTGTTGCTTACCCTATACATTCTCCATACCTATTTAAACTTTCAAAAACGCACTAATGGGAGGATAGGGGGAAAATCCCGTGGGGCCAGCCCCCAAGCCATGTGACTGATACCTAGAGACTACAGGCGGAGCGTCGGGCGCTTATCATTAAGCGCATTTATTTAACACTAATCTTGGATTAATTAGTGTTAATACAGATTTATTAAGCGGAGCGTCGTTTGACCATTAATCTGGTTTAATTAACAGTAAGCGAGATTAATTACACTAATCCGGATTCAGTTGGTGGTTCTGAAAAATCCAGCAGAATTTGCCAAATTTAGCGCCAGTTAGCCCAATTTGGGGCTAGTTAGCTATTTTTGGGGAGGAAATTATGTAGTAGAATTGGGGAAGCCATAACTCAACCAATTTTCGACCAAATCACTAGCAGAAAGAGGTTAAGGTACAATTTTTGAGTGTTTTGAACTAATTGAAGTAGGTTTCAGGAGCATAAAAGCATTGTAAACACATCATTTTTCAAATTTGAGCATAATATAGAGGCCCAAGCCATGGAAGCTAGACCAAGGAGATGTAGCCCAGGAGGGGTGAACTCCTTCATCAAATCCCTGTGTTGATTTGTTGTATGGTGATGTACTATAATTTTTATTGATGTTGTTTAGTCTTTGTTTTATCTTAAATTTTTCTTAAAAATCAGTCATGAGATTCAATAACTTGCAAGAGAGCATGAACCCTTAAGCACATGTAAAACATTTGCTTCAAAATCTGAAAGAGGAATTAGCACAACATTACTAATATACCTTGATCAGATCATTTTTGGTATTAGAACTGTAGGTTTGTTATGCAAGAAGGGATATAATTGTTTGAAACTTTGTGTCATGCTTACAAGCTTAAAACTCAAAAGAGTAGAAGGGAAGTTGGTTGAAAGCCCTGTAGTTAGCTCAAGAGGAAGAAGGGCAAGGTTGCAAAAGACTTCAACACCAAAACATCTTCAAATTGAATTTGAGTCTTCAGTGAGCATGTCTCATGAAGGAGAACCTACCATGACATAAGAGGAGAGAGAATTCAAGAAGGAATTTTTTGATGTAACTCTCTCACCATGGAGATGGTAATAAACCACCATCTATTCCACCATCATCCTCACCACCATCTTCACCTTCCTCTTCATCATCTTCCACTACCACAACCCTTTCATTTGTTCATCCACATACTTCAAAAGGAATTGGTAAATCACCCTTTCTTAAAATTGATGTTAAATTTGATCTTTCGATGTATAATGGTGAAGTGAATGTAGAGAAGAAGGATAATTGGATTCATCAATTGGAGGCTTATTGTAGAATTCAGAACCTTCAAGAGGATGATATAAAGATTTAATTGGCTTCCTTGAGAATGGAGGGTGCAACATTTGTATGGTGGGAAGCAAGGACACAAGATGAGATTAAAAAACACAGTAAGATATCAATTTATTGGTATGATTTCATTGATGTCATTAAAAGGAAATTAAATCCTCTAGCTTATATGCAAAAATCCATTATGGACTAGAAGAAATTTAGACAAATAAAGGGACAAAGTGTTAAAAATTATACACACGAGTTTAGGATAAGAGCACTAGTTTTGGGTGTTAATTTATCTTCTCAAGGCACTTTGTTAAAGTATATTGGGGGTTTGCACAACTATATTAGACATAATATTCTCATGTTCAATCCCACAAACTTAGATGAGGTTTGTGTTCAAGCCACGCATCTAGAAGCAAGATGGAAACATAGTGAAGATGAGAAAAGTGATTGTTTCCTTGAGTATGAAGGTAAAGGAAAGGGTAAGTTTAATGGAAAAGGAAAGAAAAATGGTTCTATTAGAATAGAGAAATAGAAACTCACATGTAAACATTGTTCAAAAAATTGCCACAATGAAGACCATTGTTGACAACTCCATCAAGGGTTGAATCCCAGCAAACTTAAAACCAAAGAGAAGGAGAAAACAACTGCAATCATTGAACATGACTTAGGTTCATATTCAGGAGGTGAAACCAAGATTACAACAATGGGTTTGAAAGGTAAGAACATAGCAAGCGCTAGTTCTTCAAGTTGTTCTAATGTAACTCAAGATGATGATACAATAATTGAACTCTTTCATATTAGAGTTGTCTCAAAACATACCAAAATAGACACACTATTTCATAGTGGTTCTCAAGCCAATTTTATTTATGAAGACTTAGTTAAGAGGTTGAATTTAGAAATGGTTACACATCCAAGACCTTATCCTTTAGGCTGGATATGAAAGAATGAAAACTTGCAAGTAACAAGGAAGTGCATCCTAAGGTTTGAAATCAATTCAAACTTTCTTGATGAAGTTGAACTTGATGTAGTTCCGCTTGAGATAATTTCTATTTTTAGGCCATTTATATGATAGAAATCCATAATTATTAGAGGCATATTTTCCACTTGACTATTTTCTTTTAGATGAAATCATGCACAAGGAATCTCATTATCTAAGTAAATATCAAACACAGTTGTTTCATGGACCCATTATCTTCTACGAGCCCACTAGGGGAGCAATACCATACCACGTGGGTTCATATTAGGGGATTTATATTGAGGAAAAAATGGCATAATATATTGGGGGATATATAGGGGGTAAAGGGTTTTTATATTGATAGGTATAAAAAATGGAGCTCAAAGTTAATGAAAAAATATAAAGGGGTATAAAAAATGTTAATGAAAAAATGGATACCTACAATATCTAGTGGAAGTAGGGGTTTTTTAAATTGGGAAGGTGTATTGGGTTCATATTGGTAAGGGGTTAAATAATGTGATTTTTAGGGGTATTTTCCAATATGTAGTCAAATTAAGGGTATTGTTTAATATGCCACGAACGCACGTGATAGGATAGAGGTTGATTGAGTGAAGCCCCCGTGATTATCTCAAGAGAGAGCATATTTCCCTATTATTTTTCCCAATCATTGCAATAGTTGAAACATGTCAAAAATTTATATCTCACATCTCATAGTGAAAAATGAGCTTGTTATGTTGGATAATCATATACTTGTAGTTTCCACACCATCATCTTAAAAAAAAAATTAATGGATCTCTTTTCTCTCGTCTAATAAAGGTACCTTTAGAATTTTCTATTATCTGAACAGTTTAAACATCTCATGGGACCTTCTCACAAGTAACTTGCAAACTCAAAAAAGTAGTAGCATTTTTTACACAAATTGATATTTTAGACCCTTATTTTTTTTGGTTAAGAACTTACACAAATCCATGCTTCACCACGTCTTTTCTATGAAAAAAAATGAGTTTCACCCTTCAAACTACAACACTAATTGTGTAGTTATTGCAAGTTATGTTTTTTCTACAAAAAGATGTGATATATTTTTCACCAATCCTTCTCCTTCTCATCTTTCAACAATTTTGCAATGATATTATTTTGAAATATTGAGAATATCGATTTGAACTCTCTCCTTCAATGCTTGGCCTGCCCATATTTTAACAAGTTTCTAATGATATTGTTTTGAAATAGTGATAACATCCATTTGAAACTCTGTCCTTCAACATATATTAGAGCCATCAATTTTGTTTTTACCAAAACCCCAAAAATACTAAGAACAAGAATTATTTATTACTTTTTTGAAACAAGTGTGCTCCCAACCACAATCTAAAATTAATATGATTTCCCCTAAATAAAGAGGAATCAATGAGACTTAATCCCTAATTTATTGATGGGTTTTTCAAGCTAACTATGTTTTATAGTTTTAATCTACACTTTGTAATTTGTCTATATAAATCCAAATAAGAGGCACACACACACACACACACACACACACACACACATATATAAACAAGATCCATATTTTGATTTGGGGTAGCATCGGATGTGCTCAAAGTCTCAAATTTTATGGAGAGGTTTAGACACGTGTATTCTAGATGACCCAAAAATCATTTGGTGAAATTCCACTTAAATTGTATTCTATAGAAATAATTATTTATTTTTAAAGGGACCCTAAGTATAAACTTAGGAAAATAAAATAATTAAACTGAATTAATAGAATATGAGTGAGAATGATCTAGAACAAATGGATCGAGTCAAAAATTAATCTTAGTTGTTGATTAGAGATCTAATCTGGGATGTTGAAGTCGCAACACGAAGACTATAAGAATGGCTTGAAGGGTAATTTTGAAAACATATTTAGCAGAGATCAGAGATCGATTTCTTTAGTGAGAAGTGCTCAAGAAGAAAATTTCATCGTGAGATATTTTACAACGAGGGGCAGTAATTCTAGTTGGAAGGAATTATAAGACAAATAGTGCATATCTGTAGAGACAGAGAGAGCCACAGTAGCAATTCAGAGCTAGTGACACAGTCACTACACAAAGGTTGAAGGGAAGTCATTTTCCTGCTGATGAGACAACATTGGGAAAGTGCCATATCCCAGAGATATTTTTCGAAGGCTAGAAGGCCTAAGTTTTCAGCCAGTAGAGAGATCGGTGCAGATATGGAGGGAAGTTGTTGTTGTGACGCAGAGACTGCGCAAAGTGATGCAGTCACTGCACAGTCCAGTCTTGGTGCAGATCAGTGTCGGGTACCCATGGATGAGTAAGATTTATCTCACAATATCTCTTCTGTCAGTTTCTTTGTATGAATTAATGGATGTGTCAATCATAGATTTGTACTCAGAAATATTTACTGCATTATATATAAACCCTCATTTATGTTGCACTGGTTTTCCCACATTGGGTTTTTTCGAGGACATTAGTCCAAAAATAACTGTGTCAAATGGTTGTGTGATCTATTCTTGTTCAACTTTGTTTCCATACTTGTATTTGTTCCGCAGTTTATTTGTGTAGGTTTCAGTGTGATGTATTCAATATTTTTTGTAGTAAACTGCAAATATATTGTTAAGTTAGAAAATTAATAATTAAGTGAATATCTTCCAGTTGTTTTAATAGGATTCCAGAGGTTAATAGAAGTTTCACATGGTATTAGATCTTGTTTAATTTGAATACAGGAGAAGCATAAAAACAAATCCATCAGATTCTACGTTGGTGAAGCTGGGATCAAAGAGTTGTGTGAGCAGCAGATCGATCTCCCAGTTGATTGTGTAGACTAAGCAAGGAGGGATAGACCGGCAAGGTAAATATCTCTCTCAGTGAGCCAATAGAGTGGTAGGATTTTTCCAGATTTCAGTTTGTCCGAGGCATAGGGAGCAGCGTAGAAGATCTATGCATATCAGCAGGTGGAGGGACGCAGTTGACTGCACAACATTGATTTTTGGTGCAGAAGCGTCAAGAATAGTAGTTGAACATAATTGTTGGATATTTCTGACCTCAGTGAGTTTTCTTTCCCAAGAAACTCAAATTTCTTGTGTAGTAGTAGTATTTTTTTGGCTTCCTCCATCAGGGAGTTTGTAAAGCCGGTTGCGCAGAGGGTGAGAGACAACAAATCGAAAACAGTTGGGTAAGATGGCCACTAGAAGATTGCGTGACTAGGATCGGTTGGAGTGTGCCTCCAACTATGTAATATAGAAGGCAATGATTTCCTTCCTTCTAGATGAGCATGACCTTAAGCACTTTATCAAAAGTGCTCAAAATGAACCGATAGATGTAACACCATTAAGGGCCTTCAAGAAGAATATGGCCAAATCCAAGCAGTTGATCCTCGACAGAGTGAAGGATCATATTGTTTGACACGTCTCAACTAAAGGGACAACTAAGGAGATGTCAGATGCGTTGGCTACGATGTATGAGGGATGTTCCGAGCAGCGGAAGATATTTATGGAGGAGAAACTACAGACCACCAGGATGCAGAAGGGAGAGATTAATGATCCATTCCTATCTAGATTTGAGGAAAACTGAATTCATTTGGAAGCCTTAGGAGCAACTCCTAAGGCCACAAATATGGCCAGATTGGTCCTCAACTCAGTGTCCGGAGATTACCGATTCTTTGTCCAGAGAATCCTAGGCAAAGAGAAATTACCAAATTGGTAGTCAATGTGGTCAGCTCTTCAGCAAGAAGAGATGAGAAGAGACTTACTCAAGTGTCAACTTGAGGGCAACAGTAGTAGCGATTCGAAGATCAAGAAGGAGGAGGAAGAGAATGTGGCCCTTGCATCAAAGAAGGAGGAGGAAGAGAATGCGGCCCAAAGAAGTGGAAGAAGAAGAAGGATCTTTCAAATATCAAATGCTTCCGGTGTGGCAAGATGGGACATTACGCCACGCAGTGTCCTCTCAGAAACAAGGAAAAGGATGAGAAGCATGATCCTCAGGGTAGAACAACAAATATAGAGGAGGAGTAATTTTCTATGATTGCTCATATACCTCCATGAGGGAGGTGTGCTGATTTGGAGTTGCAGACCCAGGAATATACAAGATTGGGCAGGATCCTTGAGGATTCCACCTCTCGGATCATCACCTTGCTACAGGAGCCCAAATAAGAAGTAGCAGGATGGACGAGTGCTCGTTGGTGCAAAGGAGTGCAGAAGTGATAGTGCAATAGTTAGCAGTGCCACAGTCTAAGAAACATAGAGAAGAGTTGCAACAACGTAGAGGGATGCAGTGCAGATCAAGAGAAATGCAACAAATTTAGAGGGACGATGTAGAGGCTAGCAACAATTAGATCTTCATCACCGCGATGCATCATACTTGTCGATTTTTGGATGTTTTTCAGTTGCAGAAAGCAGCTGTGTTGTAGTGCAATAGTAGTTTCCATTGGTAGATTCAGAAGCATCATAGATGGAGAATTTACAGGGAGTTTTAGTACGGATTCAGTGTTGACAATGGAAGTGTCAGCATCAGTACACATGCATCGTCTGCACAGAGTTAATGGGCAACAATGTTAGAAATTTGCAGTGCAAAGGGAGATGCTTCAGGGTCAGAGCAATCTACAATAGGGCATATTGTTAGAGAACATTCCTCACTAAGAGGGAGTGTTGATTTACGGTACCATCATATGTTGTCTAAGTCTCACATTTTGTGGAGAGTCTTAGACACATATAATCCATATAACCCAGAAATCATTTGCTGAAATTCCACTCGGATTGTAGTCTATAGAAATAATTAATTATTGCTAAAGGGACCCTAAGTCTAAACTTAGGAAAATAAAAATAATTAAAGTGAATTAATAGAATATGAGTGAGAATGATGTAGAAAAAATAGATGAATTAAAAATTTAATCTTAGTCATTGATTATAGATCTAATCTAGGTCGTTGAAGTCTCAACGAGAAGACTATAAGAATGGCTTCAAGGGTCATTTGGAAAACACATTTGGCGGAGATCAGAGATCGATTTCTTTAGTGAGAAGTGCTCAGGAAGAACATTTTATCATGAGATATTTTGCAGTGAGGGGCAGTAATTCTGGTTGGAAGGAATCTTGAGCCAGAGAGTTCATAGCAATAGAGACAGAGAGAGCCACAGTAGTAGCGCAGAGCCAGCTACGCAGTGCTTATGCAGTCATTATGCAGAGGCTGAAGGGAATTCATTTTCCTGCTGAGGAGATAGTGTTGGGCTAGTGCCAGATCTTGGAGTGATTTTCCATAGGGCAGAAGGCATAAGTTTCCAACCAATAGAGAGACTAGCAAAAAGATAAAGGGCAGTTGTTGTTTTGACGTAGAGACTGCGTATAGTGACATAGTCACTGCGTAGAGGGAGCGCAGGGCAGTCCAGTCTTGGTGTAGATCAGTGCCAGGTTCCCATGGAGGAGTGAGGTTTGTCTCACAAGATATCTTCTGTTAGTTTATATGTATGATTTGATGGATGTTTCAATCATAGATTTGTACTCACAAATATTTACTGCACAATATATAAACCCTCAGATATGTTGCACTGGTTTTCCTGCATTTGGTTTTTCCGGGGAAATTAGTCCAAAAATAAATGTGTCAAAAGGTTCTGTGATCTATTCTTGTTCAAATTTGTTTCCGCACTTGTATTTCTTCCGCAGTTTATTTGTGTAGGTCACAATGTGATGTATTCAGTATTTGTCATAGTAAACTGCAAATATATTGTTAAGTTAGAAAATTAACAATTAGGTGAAGATCTTCGAGTTGTTGTAATAGGATTCCAGAGGTTAAAAAAAATTTCACACCATCAAACCCTTAGTTATGCTGCAACCCCAGCGTTAGCGAGATCCTTGTGGAATTTTCAACTTAGATATTAGGATAATTTACACCATTCTAACAAATATTGCAATTCCTCATGATCATATTTGTGGTTCACCTCCTCGAGACAAAAATATATTCCTTGGGACAATACTAACTCTTCTGGATAGGCCTCCATCTAGAGTTTATTATATTTCTGTTAGGAGAAATAATGGTCACTGTGATAAATTTATTCTCATGGATTGACTGTTGGAGAATAATAGATGGAGAGAGGATATTTTTCACTCCAACAAAATTTGATTATAATTTCTATTAAAATCAATTTTAAGGAAAATATTTTACTACCTAGACTCCCTAATAAACTCCAAAGCCTTCCCAACAAAATATAAATTTTAATTAAATGAGCTTACTATCTAGATTATTAGTGTATATAAGCATCTCTATGTATTTTCCCTATTTAGTCACATGTTTCTTTTTCCTTAGAACCATCACCATGCATCTGATTTCTCACAATAATTTAAGAGATAGTTGAACTCCAGTCACACTTAGTTGTACTTGAGTCACACTATGCATGGAGTCATGAATTATCCATGAAATAGTTAACTAAATATTTCATGTTTATTCTCTAGTTATCTCTAGGATTCTACTAGTTCACTTGATTAGTCAGCTAGTTTACTTAACTAGTTAACTAGGCCTATACTTGAGAGTTGTTATCCATCCGCTATGACACTCAACTAAGGCGCATGGCCTCATGGAGTCCATATATCATTGTATTATACTTAATTTTTTGTATATATATTTATAGATAGAAATTGTATTATAATCTCTTTTTCAATCTTTAGTTATTAGCTTGCAACTGTTAGTTTTGTTTCCACCTAGATTCTCTGCAGGTGTAACAAAAAATTTCACATGGTATTAGAGAAAAATTGGTGGTGAAGAAACTTACAAACATATTTGTAGGTATTTAATATTGAATATTAAATATTATGTATCATTCTCCATAGTCTCAACAACAAGTGATTCTCATGCTATTCAACTGACATGAATGGAATCCAAGTATACTTCTTCTTCTCAGAAGTAAGGGGCTCTTTAGAATCAATATGGAAAATGAATCCGAGCCAAATACAACTCTAAAGAAGAAAAAATACATAGAATGGATAAATCATATCGGCTTATTTTCTTATCCATTTCTCTAGATCTACTCTTTCACATAGAGTCTGCCACTAGTCCCAATGAAGTTTTAACAACCCTTGAGGGTCCCTTCGACAAGCAGGACATGATGTGTAGACATGAGTTGGAGAATGAGATCATATATTTGAGACCAAGAATTTTTAAAGCCCAATAATAATTCTTCATTAGTTTGAGTCGCTAATTCGAGAGCTAAAGGCATGTGGTATTGGAAATAAAGACAAACAAGTTATTCTCTCGATTCTCTTCAATCTCAGACCAGAATACTCTATTTTTGTTTCTTCATTCCATGTTTCAAGATAATTTATGGGTGAAACTTGGAAGATGCCATCGATGGACTCTTTCATTGAGTCTCTCATGCAAGAATATGACAAAATTTTCAAAATGGGAACCCTTAAAATTTCCAATGTGCATGCACATGTTGTTCAGGGAAGCAACACAAGCAAGTGGAAGTAAAAAGGAAAGAAGGAGAATGATAATAGAAAATTACCAAATAATAGATCCAATGATGAGTCCTCCAACTCCAAAAATGATAGACTGAAGAAGGAAAATAACAAATGCACTTACTTCAATAGAGGTTTTCGTCCCAAATATGCATACATGAAGAAGCAGATTGACATCATGGCACAAACATAGATCGAGGTAAATCTCATCCACTTGTAGCAATTGTTTCTTCTTCTTATTCTTCGATAATTGGTAGTGGGACATCACACCATATGATTTTCTCATGAGATTACTTTTCGACCATAAAACATGTTATGGTTCTCCCGTACTAATGGGAGATAATACTCCTGTCCAAGTAAATGGAAGATGAAAAATAGATATGGACAATGGCTTCTTTTAAGTTGTATTGCATGTCCCCCACCTATCCATAAACGTAATATCAATATTCTAGATAATGTATTATGATAGATGAAAATGGGTGGAAATTACACCTAAGACTGTTTTCATCTTTGAGATAACAGATGACTCTACAATTGTTGTAGGTAAAGCTGATCATTCTGCAAGGTTGTATTCTTTTTTTTTAATTTTTTTTTGAATCTTCTTTGGTTATGTTACTAACACATGTAAACCAAGAGAGTGCGTTATGGCATGAAATTTTTAGGAATTTGAATTATTGGTACTTCCAATAGCTTAGTAGAGAAGGAATGGTTACAAGGCTTCCAAAAATTAAAATTTTCGAAGGAGTTTGTCATGACTGCATTATGGGAAAACATCCAAAGGGAAATTTTGAGAAAGGAAAGACAACAAGGGAATAAAAAATCCTCGATCTTGTGCACAACGATATAATTGGACCTTTTCCCCAATCATCTATGAGTAATGCGAGGTAGGTTCTTATAAATATAGATGAATAGTCATGATATTCTTGGGTCTGTTTTATTAAATCAAAGTCAAAGGTGTTTAAATGTTTCAAGGAGTTTAAAGCACATGTAGAAAAATAAGCAAGAAAAGGCATCAAAATATTGTGCACAAATAATGGGGGGAATGTGTGAAAAAAGAGATGGAAAGGCTTTGTTTAGATGTATGTATTCAGTTACAGCACATAGTGTCGTACACTCCACAACAAAACAATGTGGAAGAAAGGAAGAACGTGACACTAAAATAAATGGCCAACTACATGTTACATGCAAGGTCATTACCTTGCAATTTATGGGTTGAAGAAATCATTTGTTCCACTTACATCCAGGAAATAGTACCACAAAAATCCATGAAGGGGGAAACTCATTATGAGGCTTGGTGTAGTAATAAACCAAAAGTCACCCACTTATGTATCTTCAAATCATGAGCATGGGTTCAAATTCCAATGGGTAAGTGAAAGGCCTTAGATCCACATAGAAATATGTGCATGTTTGGTGGATATTCATATGGATTCAAAGGGTTTAGGTTTCTAGATCGTTACACAAAACATGTCTTTATTGAGAGGAGTGTAAAGTTTGAAGAATATCCTCTACATGCAACTCTAGAGGAACCTGCTACACAACCACCGCCACTTCCAGATGCCAGTCTTTGAGATAATGAGTCTTCATGCCTTTGGATTGGAATTCTAAGCCTAATTATTAGGTCATAGAATATTCAGATTCCCTACCACCTTCGACATAGAAATGGCACCTCATGAGTGATATATTAGATGATCATGCCATGAGATATCAATTGGAAGAAGCTTGGTGTTGGTGTTGGAATCAACACTTGGACTGCAGAAAGTGCTTGACCAGACACATCTTAAACTATAAAGAAATTTAATGATTTGTTTTGTGAGATTGGTAGGTGGTACAAACTATGATTCACTGAAAAGAGATTCCAGTCAAATCCATGGTTCTACTAATGAGGGTATAGTAACATGATGTGGTAGCAAGGTGAAAGTTTGTAGTCTATGAGGAGAGGAAACTGTAATATGAGAGAAGAATCAGTAGGTCTGTAAAACATAAATCTAATGATTTAGTAGAAATTCACAAAAGTAGCAGTTTGAAAATTTTCCATTGAGAGAAAGCTATTTCTATTCTGACAAGACTCTCACTGAAATATCATGAAGATTAACTATCATGAGTGATGCTCTTCCATTGTTATAATATAGATTTTATCAGGAATGCTCACTGTGTGAGACTAACAAAAATCGATAAAACACATAATAAGCTTAAGAGACTAATAAGAACACATACCAGTATGATGATTTGCAAACTAGAACTAGAAGAAAGGAGATATGGAAACACAAATAAAGTAGAAAATACACACAACAAATTGGTAATAATTCCTCAGTAGTATTATTCCATTTCATTCAAAAAAAAGATTATAGATCATATAATTCAAAATTCAATAAACACCAACCAACCTTGAATTCATATCAGTTTGGCATATATATACAAAATATGATACTGCCATCTTCCACAGAAAAAGGTAAATCTATTTCAAAAGTCATTATAACCTTGTGCAAGAGGCAAGGCTTATCCCTTAGTCTTAATTACAAAGTGCTACATTAAAAACAATATAAACATCATGAAGGCATCACGAAGGCTGTCACTATGAAATGGTTGTGTGAGGTGGCAGCTTATTCGAAGACCACTCTTTTGTTTTAGTACAACCAATCTTCATCAAAAAGTGAAAAAACAGTGGGAATGGCATGTGGCTGTCTCCTTCAAAACATAAACATGATATTTCGGAGAAAGCTGGATATAAGAAATCTGGCAGCATCCATTACAACTGAATAACCTCTTTACTTCATCTGTTTAATGTTACCATCATGATTCAAAACAAAACATATCCCATTTCCATCACATGCTGATATTTCAAAATAATTGCTACTTTTGTAGAAAAGGTACCAATAACCAGAAAACATGGAACATTTACCCAAAAGTTTATTTCAAGTCAACCATGTTCTCTATTCATCAAAGGTCCAAAATAGAAGTAAAGATTCTTATGGATTTTTCTTTAGTCACCCTTTTATCAAACCTCTTTTTCTGTGCTTGGCTCTTTGACTGAGCTTTCTTCTTCCTTTAAAATTTGTCTTCTGGGCTTTCTTCAATGTTGATAATTTCATCTCTCAGTTTAGGATTGGCAATTAGCTTGCTATTTAGTCTGAGTTTGTTTCTTGGCCTAGTATGAGGTATTTTGACATAGGGATCAGGAATGAATTTGGACCTCTTTCCTCCATGTATAAATTTACTAGATTCTGCCTCTTCATCTTATGGATTTGTGTAATCAGGATCACAACTGTCTTCAAATGAGGAATAGGAATGTATCTCATTTTTATTCCTCTTCTTGATCGAAGAACACATGGAGGATACTAATTTAGCCAAAGTAGGCTCTGCTTCGATGGTAGACTCTGTCATTTCCTGTTTGCCTTTCTTGAGAGAGAAAAAATTATGAGAGGGTGGACTCAGTGAGAGATGTGCCACTGTTTGGCTGCACTTGATGAGATAATTGAGGAATCTGGCTTGAAATTTTCGTACCAGGGTTGACTTCCACTGGTGAGAAAACAAGCTTAGGTGAAAAAAGACTAGGGTTGACTTCCACTAGTTCTTCTGCCATGGAAATTTTCTTCTTAGACTGGCTTCTTGAAGAGGAGGCAATTTGTTCTTTTTTATTTTACATAGGCTTCTTAGGAGAAGATAGTGAACTTTGTGAAACAGGGGCAACACTAGTTTGCTCATGGATATCTTTCTTCTTTGGCCTCCCTAAATTTCTTCTGGAATTAATACTGTCAAACCATTACTCTGTTAAAAATCTATCCCAAGTAATTTTCTTCTTTCTGAGATGATAGAAAACTAATATTTTAATCATCCCTCTATGATACAAATTATGTAAGGACTAGTTTTGAACTTTCTGTAGCTCGAGGGACATTTTAAGCAGAGATTTGTACAGAAAATAGGGTATGTTAAGAGGTTTTTCTCCTGAGATGTGGGTCAATAATTTCAACTGATAATGATGAACAGAAGAAAACCTCCCTTTGCATGTGATGTATTTATGGACTGAGGTAATAAAATGCTACCACTCGGCTTTGAAACAAGAAATATGAGCAGTTGAATTCCATTCCATATGAGCATATTCAGGCTTAAGGTAGGAACTTACTTCTTCAGGCAGCGTTTTGGTTTTAAAGAAACGTTCACCGGTTTCAGAAGACTGGGTTGCATGGGCTATGATAGCCTTGGAAATTTTGAATGTTTTGCTACCTAGCTCGACCTTTTTGCCATCGAAAGACTCAACAAAATCTTGAGCCAGTGCCACGTTCTCCCCATAAAACTTCTGAAGGAATTTATACCAACTTGCAGATTTTAATTGTGATTTTTCCCGTGCATCCACAAATCTTGTGTTAGTAGGCTCTGACCCATTTACCTTTCCTCCTTTCCCCATTTTCTGATAGCTAAAATGCTCATGAATACAACTGTTGAAGTCTAGTTGCAATGTTGTCCATGAAACCTGAGACTGCTTGCTTTGAAACCTGAGACTGCTTGCTGGAGGATTGTTCTTTGTTTACCTGTATCATACATAAAGGCCTTAGGTTGAGTGTTCACTGGGCTCTCTTCTCTAATTTTGTGTATGTGATTATGACAAGGTGTAGTGACACGTTTTTGAAATGATTCAAAAGCCAGTGCCAAGTAATCCCACTAAGCTTCACACTTCCACCTTATCATTAAATGTGATTTCTTCGTACCATGCTTTCTTCCTTGTATAAAACTTGATGCAGAACACAACTATAATTTAACATGCATTACACACAAAACCGTGGTTCTTGGGCCCCACAACTTGGTGACCAATTAGAAGCAATCATAGATCGACTGCCCACAAATTTAACTTTACACTGATAATGGCTAAAATATAAACTATGTGATTTCTGAAATCGCGCTAGTGCGCTACGCTGACACATGCCCCTCGCCTCATTGCATTGCAAATCGCTTAACATACCACATGATCACCTTAATGATAAAATTTAAAAAATGCGATTTGCGAAATTTCTCCATCTGCGCTTTAATCTCCATTGTTGATAGACGCCCAGATCTGATGGTCTACCTTTCTCGCCCTTCGCCTCATCGCATCGCAAATCACTTAACATACCATGAGATCACCTTTAACGGTAAACTTTAAAAACATCGGTTGCCGAAATTGTTCCATCCACGGCGCTTTAATCTTAGCCTCTAGTTTCTTTCCTTTCGGATGCGATTAGATCTTCGTCGTCATCTGCTCATTCTACACTCGGTTCTTCTCCATCGCTTCATTCCTTAGTTTAATTCCTGGCAAGCTCCCTTTAAACATTCTCTGCTGCTCTTCTCCGGATCTCCCGCTCTGTTGGTCAATCTATTTTCTACATGCTGCGCTTTGTTTTTAAAGAACTTTGGTTGCCACGAAGTCTTAATTTTCCTGCTTCGGAAACTGATTACCTATTTAACTGTAGCCTATTTACTGAGATAACTAAAATCTTAGTGAAATAGCTATGCTTTTCACTATGTGGAATATATGACTTCCATTTCTGAGAAATAGCTACCCTTCACTGTATTACTGTTTTGACAATGAATTTGCAACAAAGGTAGCTATTATTCTAGACCAGATGACTGAAATTTTATTACTCAAACATCAACTAACCTTCAACACTAACATAAGTAAAAATAGAGATTTTAACTTATTTTAGGAATCTAAAACACTATGACACCTATTCACTTAAAAATACCTTGATGTTGGGACTCTTTTTTAACTTTTATTGGAAATGACTCAAACTTTGGACATGGACTAGTACATAATAAAAATTTGAAAACAGTGACACAATGGTGATTAAACCATTAACATTTTCAGTGCTAACACTTGGCATGCACTTACATCTATGAAACCATGCATTCCTTTGGACCACTATGTGGTATTAGCTCATGATCCTCAATCTTATGAAGAGGATGAAGGAAATCCCAACTGGGAGGAAGCAATGAATGAGGAATACAATTCACTAATTTCAAACCACACATGGGATTTGGTTCCACTTCCAACAACCCAAAAGTCTGTCCATTGTAAATGGATCCACAGAACCAAAAGAGAAACAAATGGAATGATAAACAAGTATAAATCCAAGGTAGTAGCCAAATTTTTTTCACAATAACGTGGGATTGATTATGATAAAACATTCTCACTAGAGAAAAAAATGGACTCCATTAGGATGGCTCTTGAAATTGCAAAAGCAAAGAAGTGAGAGTTTCACCACATGGATGTGAAGAGCATGTTTAATCATGGTGATCTTAAGGAAGATATCTATATGGAGAAACTGAAGGATATGGTAAGGACTCATCATTTGTGTGTAGATTGAAGAAATCTTTTTATGGCCTCAAATAGACACCTTGTGTGTGGTATGCGAAAATGGACTCCTACCTTCTCTCCTCGAGTTTCCAACATTGTAAATACGATCCAAATGTTTATATGTTGAGGTAATCTGATTCATTACTGTTGATAGTATTGTATGTATATTACTTACATATAACAGCTATTTCACCCTCAACAATTTTTGTTGTCAGGTCTGCTCTATATGATAGGTTCTCCATGACTGACATTCGACTTCTCAATTACTTTATTGGCCTTGAGATTAGTCAATATAATTCAAGAATGACATTGTCTTAGTAAAAGTATGCATGTGATCTACTTGTTAGATTCAATATGATTGGCTGCAAGCTAGCAACCACACATTTCTAATCTAGAATTACGCTAGAAAATGGAAGTACAACATCGTTGGTTGAGTGTACACTATCAGTTGGTGGGTAGTATTTTGTACCTCACTCACTCACGGCAAGACATCTCGTATGCCATTGGAGTAGTATCTAGGTACATGTAGGAGCTTCATGAGCTCCGTTGGAAAGTAGTGAAGAGGATTCTTCGGTATGTTAAGGGGACCATAAATTATGGTATCTAATTTGCAGGAAGATGCTCATTAGATATCATTGGGTACACATATTCAAATTTGGCCGGCGATGGCAATGATAGAAATTCCACTTTGGGATATGTTTTTAGCATTAAATCAAGTTCTATATGTTGGTTGAGTAAAAAGCAATTAGAAATTGCTTTATCTTCAATGGAGGCAGAGTATAGAGGTCACAGTGAATGCAACCACGCAGGATATTTGGTTGCAACACTTTCTAACAAATTTTGGCATACAATTCCATCACCCAATGGTCATTTGGTGTGACAACCAAAGTACGTTAAAGTTTTGCATAGATCCAATCTAGTGACATCATACCAAACACATAGAAGTTCAAATGCACTTCATTCGAGGTTTCATCCGCGATGGTATCATTGATCTGCAATATTTTTCCTTCACCAAACAAGAATGCAGATATCTTCACCAACCCCTTCACGAAACAACAATTTATAGTATTGTGAGAATTTTTTGGTGTGAAGGCAGTAGTAAATGCCTAGCAGTTCTCTCAATAGCATTTTAAGGGGGGTTTTGTTCCCACTCGGTTTTCCCTCTTTCCTCTTATTTTTTCTTATTAGGTACATTGTATATTGGATATCTAACATGGCTACATATTTCAGAGACTCACTTTATTTAATTTTCACCTTAGTTGAGCTTCTGGGGGTATTGGTGTATATAAATATTTCTATGTATTTTCCATATTTAGTCACATGTTTGTCTTAACCTGGAACCATCATCATGCATTGGTTTCATCACCATACATTGGATTCCTCACAATAAGTTAAAAGAAAGTTGTACTCTAGTCATGCTTAGCTACATTTGAATCACACTATGAGTCACACATGAGCTATGAAATAGTTAAATGAGGATTGCATGTTGATTCTCTAGTTATCTCTAGGACTCTACTAGTTGAGTTGATTAGTTAACTAGTTAACTAGACCTCTACTTGTGAGATGTTACATTTGCACTATGACACCAAAATAAGGCTCATATCCTCAGAAAGGCTATATGTCATTGTATTATACTTCGTTTTTTGATATAATGATAAAAAAAAAAAAAAAATTGTATCCTAATCTCTTTAATCTTTAGTTATTGGTTTGTAATTGTTACTTTTGTTTCCACCTAGATTCTACATCAGTCCAAAAGCTCCCAAGAAAAAATCGCTATCACCAAAATAAACCACCCCACAAAATAGACTTGTTTGTTCCTTAAGCAGAAACTTCTTGGCCTTGGAAAAATGAACACCATCATAAATTTGTTCTCACAATGATGAGTATAATTTTGCATGCGTCCACTCGTCATTTCTTTAAAACACGAGAAATGATTCCATTAATTACGTGTGAATACTAAAATCCTAGCTAACTGATAGCCCAAACCCAATAATGGCTATAAAGAACTCAACCATAACAAACAATTAAGAATCTCAACTTCAAACTGTAGTTCCTTGAATTAATCAATCATTGTATCTGAATGACAATCTCCCCGGTTTATAAGTTTCTTAACATGGTTCAAATATGAAGCCAAGTTATCCAGATTATTAAGTTCATTCGATCTACGTTAAGACAGAAAATAGTACAAATAGAAGAAAGAATAAACAGGCTGCAGGGAAACTGTCTGACCGATATTACGTAATTGTCCTCTAGCAGTTTCATGAGCACGAAGAAATGTTTTGCAGATGTAGCAAGCCAACCTCGATTTCGCAAGAGTAAAAAATGTCGGCAACTTTTGGGGTAGACACCTTATCTGAAAGCATTTAGAACGACCTGCAAATTCGAGATAAGGCTTTAATCGTTCCCAGTCAACTAAGTTATTACGAGAGTATACCATGTCAATGGCTTCATCTATAGAGCGCATGAGCAGAATGGCGGTAGTTTGTGATATCTTTTCTTCACACAACATTCGCCAGTAAGCAGCTTGAACACCTGCATGACAAAAATAACAATCTGATTAGCTTTGTGAAAAAATTTTGTCATATATATGGAACATAAATAAAACAATTATGTTCAATGAACGAAATTGTGATAAAACAATCATCTCAATGAACAAAATTAGGTGGGAACAAATAGGTCGTATAGATTTCTCATTTTTTTAAATCTTGAAAAAAAGGTTTGCACTGAGACAGATTTGATTTATCAGGTTATTTGATAGTTTCAGGATTAAAATGGATCAAGAGTGGTTCAGGTGTCGTCATACAAAATTTGTTGAACATATAATTATTTTTATCATTTTAAATATGTTAAATACGTCTAAGATTAATTTAGTCAATTTAACTTTAAGTTTGCTTATTTACCTCAATTTGTTGAGATAAGAGAGACTTTCAGTAACTTGAATGATGAAAAATGATGAAATAAAAATTTTAAATGCAAAGTGACAATGAAACAATGTTGAATGATATAAAATGTGAATAATAAGAATATAGCGAATTACAAACAATTTTCATTGCCATCAATCTGAAACTATTTTATTCAGTTATTGTTATTGTCACACCTATTAGTTACAATGTTTGCAATCAAATTGATTAAGAATGTTGAATGATTTAAAATAGGAATAATAAGAATGTGGCCAATTACAAATAGTTTATAGTTTTAATTTTAATAAGAAGACATTTAGATAAGTGAATATTTTATTTAGGATCAAAATTCAAGTATCTTATTTATGGCTGAATTAGAGTAACAAAGAAGTCAATTCATATCATGAATAATGTTTATGTGCTTACACTTAAGAGAGTTTGTGATGCCTGGGCTCCTTTTTACCCACATTTACACTCTAAGCATATGACTACAATGCGTTCTCAAACCTTCTCCCAAATAGACTTAAATCTAAACACACACTAACCATCGGTGGAAGTTCATCTCTTATTACACCGATGGTTGTGAAACCACACAATACAGCCGGCCCTCATAACTTCAATACGAATGTAGCTCTTATACTCGCGCCCTCCATTAACAACTACAATCAACATGCATTGCAGTATCTCAACATGTATTATAGTCACCACCAATTGTAAAACATCAAAACCAAGGCTTAAATTCAGAATTAGCGCAGAGTTGATGCCTGTTCCTAGACCTTAGGATTACACCCATAATATGCGACATCATACTTCGGGTTATTAAAACCATATTAATCGACCATCCCAGCTTCTGCGCATATATTTCCACCCGTAAACAATATACCGCTCGGACGTTGGTTAAATATCAATCACCACTATGTATTAAAGTCTGGGCCCGCACCAACATACAACACATTCCTTGGCTAACCGTCGACCCAATCGGAGGGCTCGTGTTCCATCGCGCTGCAACATCTGATTGAACGGATATCGCGTAGGTTAACTGCACAAACTATAATGCGCGATGACGTGTGTTGAAAGCGGTTTTCCAATTTCGCTCAGGGACATGTGTCACCCAGCGTATGGAATCGCTCCCAATTCTTAAATACCGCTTGCCCCACGAAGGCGGTGCGATCAAAACCGGAAACCCGCCTTTACTGTTCACTCGTGCAAGGTTCCATCTTCTTTGACACACCAAGTTTCGCTCTACTCCTTTGTGCTTAGGTTCCACTCGTTCTATTTAAAGAGGTTCTCCTCCTCGCGCAATCACTGTATTTCTTCACATTACGACCTCGTTCCTCGGCGTTATTTTCATCTATCGACTCCGATGCAGATTTCCACCCATACATAACCCTTGCGGCTATGTTTTACAGTGATCATAAGCCTTGGATAGCTAATCACACTTCCACAATAACTTCAAGCAATCCATATAGACATGATCAATCACCGGATTCTTAATTGCTATAGAATTCGATACTCTCATCGAGAACACACAGGATTATTCATATCGATAGCTCAACAATCCTCCACACAGATCACATGTAATCCAACAATTTCAAAGGAATTAAACTCTCACTCAGATAGCGAACACTGGAATTCTTTTATCTCAGAATCGATCCTTACAGTGATCGATTCACCTCACCTTACAAGTCAATTCCTCCAATAACTCATAGAAGACGATCAACCCTGATTTCAATTTACTGGTAGTGCTTGCACAGAGGTTCCTACTCACAAAACCAGGACTTGTAACCATACTCTCACGAAGGTTCGAACAGTCAAAGTAGGAAAATTCAATCATTTCAATACTCAAAATTCATAGTTATTCTAGAGCCTCAAACATTCTTCAAATAGATTCTACCCGGAACACATGCTATGCATACAAAACTTATGAAAAATTCTCCATGAATAGATATATATATACAGGCGATCAATCTCTAAAGAAATCGCTTACAATTTCATGACAGGCCAGATATTCAGTTCAGTGGCCATTATCCTTCTACTCTATTGCTGAAGAAGTTTTCTACCCCCTCTAACTCTACAGGCATTTACATTTATACCACAAGGATGACCTGAATCGATTCAGGTCTCCAAACAGTTCAGCAACTCTTAGCATTCCCAATTCCTAAAATTAGACTCAATAACTGAACTGATCCTAAACTGACTCTTCGTATTCCTATCTTAGCCAATTTCTCATGTTCTCAAAATGACTTGAGAACAATTACAATTCCCTACCAGATTTATTCAAAATATTAATATTTACAAGAAATTTTAAGAACATGGGACCCCCTATGTTTACTTATGTACAAAGTAACTTTTGAGCCTAATGCCCCTGCATTAGTTTGTATGTTTTGGGGGTGAGATGGAGGATATAGATGGAGGGGGTGGTGGGAGAGCTAAGAAGAGAGTGGAAAAGACATGGAGTGATCCGAATGGAAAATGGCATCCACCCATGGAATTTACCCATGGTATTGTAACTGGCATCAACCCTTGGTTTTCATCCACCCATAGTATTTAGTCACCCATGGTATTGTAAGTGACATCTATCCATGATATTCATTCACCCATGGTATGTATCCACTCATGGTATTCATTCACATATGGAATTTACCCATGGTATTGTAAGTGGTATCCACCCATAGTATCGACCCATGGTATCCACCTATGGTATCTACTCATGGTATTGTAACTCAAAAAATGCTATAAATAACAAGCCTCACTTTGTAAAAGGATGGATTGTCCACCACAATGTAGCTTCTAAAGTTATTCTATGTTTCAATAAAACAAGTTTCTTTGTGGTTTTATTTTCTTTGTGTTCTCTCTTTTTTTATGGCATTTTAATTTTGCAGATCTTGTCAGATCCATTTAAATTTTTTAGATCTTGGGGGCCTTCCCCCAAGATCCGGATCAGTGGCATCATATTCAGGTTACGAATCCATGGGAATGAGGGTTTGAAGCATATTTTAGTTTCAATTTTTGGCAGCAATCTTCAGAAAACTCCATGAATTTCTTGGGCGGCGAGTTTGAAGATCAGATCTGAAAATTTTGGTGAAAATTTTACAAAATCGAAGACTAGATTTGGATTCCTTGCAAAAAAACACCCAAATTCAAAAAAAAAAATCGGCTGAATTGGAGTTCGGATGAGGGAGATATCGCTGATTCTAAATCAACAATATTGCAGAAAATGTTCTGATGACAATTCATGGACGGCGGATCTCCTGTAATTTTTCATAGTTTTAATTCGAAATTTCAGAGAAATGGATATAGATCTGAGCTCCCCTTGAAAAATCAGCCAATTTCAAAAAAAAAAATCGATTGAATCGGAGTTCGGATGTGGGAGTTATTGTTGATTTAAAATCAGCTATTTTTTTCAGAAATGTTGTGACGGCGAGACAGTTCCAGCACGAATCTAAGAGTCTAGAGTCTCCAGATAGCGGTTTCAAATGCATGAGAAGATGCAAAATGATCATTCCATTTCCAAAAATAGGCTATAATAAATATTCCGAGTTATATTGACCGAGTTATGCTCATTTTAAATCTGGAGCAGCATTCAGAGCGGGTTCCCTTTAGAGACGTGCCCTCCCACCCCGCTTTAGTAGGCACCTGCTTCATATTCATTAGTTTCAACACAGCAGCGTTTGGCTTGGGTTTTTGGAGACGTGCCCTCCCACCCCAAGCTATGTAGGCACCTGCTACTTCATCAACAATCAGCATCACGGTTATGGGTCAACTGTATAAAATCATTCCCATCAAAGTCCATTTGCTAGGCTGCACACTGTTAGTAACACAGTTGATCACAAGCATTACAAGGTATCTCTATCCTCGGATTTTCGTTTGTCATGGTTTTTGTTCATCCACAAACTCACACTTCATGGAAGTCCATTTGCTAGGCCGCACACTGTCAATATCACAGTTGGTCAAGAGCATTACAGGGTATCTTTATCCTCGGATATTTTTTCATCACAATTATGGGTTAACTACACAAAAACATTCTCTTTAGTAGCTCTTCATATTCAAAAAAGGCTTCTAAGGAGGGAACTTAACGCAATGGGGACCATTTCTTCTTAAGGAGGGAGGAATGATCTGAATGGAAAATGGCATCCACCCGTGGTATTCATCCACACATGGAATTTACCCATGGTATTGTAACTAGCATCAACCCTTGGTTTTCATCCACCCATAGTATTTATTCACCCATGGTATTGTAAGTGACATCTATCCATGATATTCATTCACCCATGATATGTATCCACTCATGGTATTCATCCACATATGGAATTTACCCATGGTATTGTAAGTGGTATCCACCCATGGTATCGAACCATGGTATCCACCTATGGTATCTACTCATGGTATTGTAACTCAAAAAAGGCTATAAATAACAAGCCTCACTTTGTAAAAGGACAGATTGTCCACCACAATGTAGCTTCTAAAGTTATTCTCTGTTTTAATAAAACAAGTTTCTTTGTGGTTTTATTTTCTTTGTGTTCTCTCTTTTTTTATGGAATTCTAATTTTGTAGATCTTATCAGATCCATTTCAATTTTTTTAGATCTTGGGGGGAGGCCCCCAAGATCTGGATCATGGAGGGAAGAAGAGATATAGATATGGAGAGAGAAGTGTTAGAGAGAGAGAAGGGGGAAGAGAGAGAGAGAGATTGGAAAAGGGAGTGGGGGAGAGAGAGAGAGATAGATATGGAGAGAGTGTGTGTATGAGAGAGAAAAAATAGGTTTGCACCTTGAGAGATTTGATCCTTGATCCTGGGTTAAGATGGATCTAGGTTGGTTTATTATTAATATAGTTTTAAATACATGTCATTATTACTTAATCTTGCAGAATGAAATATTTTATTTATGATCCACATTGAACACACACACACACACAAATATATATATGAGTTCATATTGAAATATATTAAGTAAGATGGATATTCAAATAATTTATTTGAATTCTATATTGAAATATTTGGAAGGAAAACTTGAGGATTTTTTTTTTTTAACTTTTAATTACTTTATCATTATACGATTAATATAAAATTAAGTTACTTAGATAAACATGGAAACATTGTATTTATGGCTACCGTGTCTTTTTCATCATGGATTGTCATATTAATTATCATTTCTCCTTCATTATGTGTTGTAATATTAACAATGAACCCAACCCCAAGAAAGCATAGTGAGAGTGGGATTATTGATGTTTTATAATGTTTTTAGTTAAAACTAACTAATTATGTACATTCACATATGTTTTTATTATAGGCAACATTGATTTTTATTTCTAGTATATTGTGTTTTTATTTTGAAAGGGACACATGTCAACTCCACATTAAGCACATAAGGACTCACACATCAACCTCATGTGGGTTATAGAATTCACCTCTCGACACCACTAGGGGAGCCCTCCTCCAAAACAAAAAGGCCTATGTAGTAACTTAATTGAATGAGCTAATAAAGTCATGAGAGACCACTAGATTCATGGTGATGTTTGATGGTTGGATGAACGAGAAAGGAAACACCCTTCTTAGTTATGAGGAAACACCCTTATTAAATTTTGCCAAAAGCACAATGTTTATGAAATTTATTGATTTGTATTAGCACATGTTAAATATCCAACATTATAATGTGAATTATCTGATGAATTTGATGAAGTGTTAGGTGTTCAACATGTGATGCAAGTAGTCATTGATAATGTGGCCAATTATGTGGCATTGACAAGCTACTACTAGAAATGCACCTCACATTATGGTGGAGTTCATGTGTTTCCCATTGTATTAATTTGATACTTGATAATATTAGAAAACTCACATATATTAAGGAAAAAATTGATGATGACGAAATCATCACCAAATGCATATTTGAAAAAAAAAATCATTTGTCCATAGTATCATGAGGAAATTCACATCCAATGGGGAGTTGTTGTGCCTTGGTATTACATTTTTTTCTACCATTTCATTTCCCTTCAATCACTTCAATGTTTTGATTTTTAGATGAAAAGTATGTTCCTTTCTAATGATTGTAGTGACTGTGCATACAGTACAAAACAAAATGAGGGAGCCATCCTTAGACTCACAAACTAATACGGCTTCTAGGAAGAGTGAATAAAGCGTGCACAACCATTGAGCCTTTGGTAAGGTTCTTTTCTTGTTTGATGGGAAAGAGCCCACAATAAGCCTCTTACATCAGATTATGGATAACATGAAAGAAAATATTAGGTATTTCTAAGAGGAAGAATACCCAATGTTGATATTTCTAGCTTGGGAGGTAATCCAAATGCTAGGCTAGAGGGTTGTGGAGGAATTGGCTTCATAAGGTCACTTGTGGGCTAAGAACCCAAGCTTGGGATTTTGTACCTAAAGTTGACGGTCCAAAACCATGAGGATATTTGGACACTTGGCACTTGAAGATTGTAGAGAATCCTTAAAGGAGCAAGGAGACACTTGAAGCACCAAGAGATGCCTTGTAGAAATGGAGATAATAATTTGTTTGTGTTTTAAAGAGGGTCGGTGGCACTGTAGCACCTCCTCCCAAAAATTTACCTTCTTTCACAAGCCCTCCAGGGTAAACATGATTTGAGTGCTACTATGACATGACCTGAACTCCAAGTTCCAGTTGAGGAAGTCAGACCTACAAACTAATACATTTCTGACCTTCCTTAGGGGCTACATACCACCCAAGAGTTAATGACGCCAACAAAATTGAAATCGGGCCCCTAAGGAGAGATGGTCAACTGTGGTCGTGGCTCTATCAGATTTTCCCTTCTCAAACCCCGTTCTTTGCTCCACATGGTCTTATTTCTCTTCTTAATTTATTTATCAATTTCAAAGAAATTGACAAATAAATCTATTCACAACCTTGGCAATTTATTTATATTTCCCGGTATATATGTTTATCTCCGAACCTTAGGACTAAGGTTATAATCCTTCGCACTTATACACATTCAATCGCAGGAATTCAAATTATCTATGTGCGCCATACCTTATAACTAATGTTTAAACTTTCGAAACTTTGTATTAATACTCCACACCTTTTTAACCATTCAGCTTATAATAAACCCTTGGCTCCGGCCCCACCTCTACAATCAATAGACCAATCAAATGCATGCATCGTACCTCTTTTATCATTCGTGCACCTCGTTTATCATTCGCATGTCTACAGCAAGCGGTCGCCGTCCGATGGCCCTTTCCCAGATCAACGGTTCTCGGCAATATCGCTCGGCATCCTGGTACGAATGATAACGTGCGATGGCGTGGTTTAAACGGTGGTTTTCTGGGGGTCCACTTTGCCACGCGTCAACAGGTCTATGGAATCGCTCCACAACTGGAAAATACCACTTATACACCAAAAGCGGTGTGATATGGAAATCCGCCTTTGTAAATCCACTCGCGGGTTTGGTACAGTGTTTGACCGCGGGTGTATGTCTGGGTTGCGCTCTATTTTCGTATACTCTCCGTTTTTTAACTCAGGTTCTGACCCCGGTTAGGAAATTCCAATTAATCAACGAACAAACGTAAATTCTCTTCATTAAACGGGAATTCTGCTATCGCTAACCAGAGTTCAACGACCATGCTTTACACCCACGCTTCGTCCACGGTTGAGGTTTCAATTATTCCAAAAATTCAGGGAACAACAAACACAGAGATACAACGACTGCACAATGACTTAATTCAACAGTTATATACAAGACAGTGTCCAATCACCTCACAATCAAACGAATTTCCTCACAAATAACGACTCAAGACATTTAGATAATCAATAGAACTGAAATTCATTTAACGGGAAGCAATCATCAACACACAGAGTTTTTATTGTAGGAATCTCCTCTACTCTTCCTCTCTGCTCTCTTATACACATCCGAGGGATTACATTTATATACATTATAGTGTGACTCTTCGGTTCCTCTGCAAGGACCGGTATAGAAAACCAAAAGCCTAATTACAATTATTCAACTAACTGAAATGTGACAGATGGATCGAACTGAACTATTCGACTTCTACAAATCTAACTAATCTAAATGATACAGTCAGCTAAGGTGTTGACACCTAGCTATTACAATTCAAATGTTTTGAACCCTCCTAGCCACAACATGTGGACAAAACTTCCTACATTTCTGGCTAGTGTCTAATGCCCCTGCATCAGTTAAATAACCACCCCAAGTGACCAATCCCTAATTTGGAACTCTTTTTCAGTGACCTAGACCCATAACCACACCCTTGGCACTACATCCATGTGGTTATGAGGCTATAATTGCACTAATACACTTGCATCCATGTTGTTATGGCCCAAAAGCTCCAATTATGTGCTTGCAGTTCTAGGATCTCAGCCACATTATTAGGATAGTCTCCAGACCACTACGCAGAACTCCTTGTAACTTTCCAGAAGTATAAATAATATGATAACAATGCTAATCATTCAGAACTTGACCTTGCCATGCCTAACCATGACAGGAATTTTTTTAAGAATATGACAAACATAGAAACTACAAGTCGTGAATGAATTGTCTGAACTTCATCTGAGAATCACCAAGAAGGTTTAATGCCCTCTCATAACAACTACAATAAGACTTTTTAGCCCCTGTATTCATCAACCATTTATAACATGTTAAATCATGGAAAAGAGCTATAGCTAGAACATATCATAGAACCATGCTTGTACCCAATATATAACCAAAAAATATACCATGAAAAATTTGTCATATAATAAACATAATAAAAAGGTATATGTGCTCATTAATCACATTATGAAAATAACTCGTAATTACATATGAAAAATCCAACCAAGTTTAGGACTTTCCACGTACCACCCAACCATATATTGGGTTGAACCAAATCTCTCTTTCATCCAATCACCCCGATGCCATATTCCAACCATGAATGTGGGATCTAATGGGATAAACCAAAACATAAACAACTAGGGTCTATGAAGGTTAAACCACCTCCACCCTCAAGCTATTGCGATATTACCTAAAGCGGTTTCGAGATAAAAAAAACCAAACCAAGCTTGGATGCCTTAGAATTCCTTCACCATCCCTTGAGGAATTTTCCTGTTTCCACCCAGTCATGGGCTTCCCAGAGAAAACCATCTCTACCCCACACCCTTGAAAATTTTCTTGAGAGCACCTCACCCAAATCAAAACCTTCTAGCAATCCAAAGTCTAACATATAATGAATCTCATCACACCATGGCTATCTATAAAATGGCTAGGAAAGGTTGAAACCACAATGAAACCAAAAAAAACCCATGCCAATGACATAAAATGAACAAAATACACAAAAATTCATGTACCATGCATTCACAAATTGGCTAGGAAATCACACATGCAACCTGTTACCTGCAAAATACCCTTACTGGAGTTGTTGATCCAACGTTGTCCTTATGATCTGTTGTTTTCCTTTTCTTGATCTTTGCGTGTCCCTTTTCCTTCCTTTGCTTGTTTTCTTTCATTTTCTTCAATACAAGTGAATTATCAAGTGCTGCAATAATGCTCTACTAGAATGTGAGAGAGCCAAACTAGAACTGACAAACCTTAACATCTAGAAAATGTTGTGAACTATTTCTCTGAAGCCTTTTTATCATTTTTTTTCCTTTCTTTTTCATTTTCCTCCATTTTCCTCTAATTTCCTTAGCATGCAAATTTGTGCCTCTTCATCTCACTTTTCTCCTATTTTCCTTTATTTTAATAGTTAAATTCTAATTAATGCCTCTTTTGTTATGAATATTTTGAAATTTATGACATTACTAGTGACGATGAAAAAATTAAACATGCTTCCATGAAAATGGAAGGAGAAGCATATAATTGGTATATGTGGTGGAAAAAGACGACGCTCGCTATCAGTTGGAGGAAATTTAAGGATGCATTCTTTAAAAGATTTCAAGGCATAAAAGAAGAAAAATTCTTTTCAACGTTTATCAAATTACGCCAAAAAGGAGATGTGGATGAGTACACGCGAGAATGGGAGACTTTGGCAACACGAGTACCCGGATTGTCGGAATCTCGTCTAATCCAGTCTTACATCTCGGGACTTAAAGTCCACATTCAAGAAGAAGTAGAACTACATGAAATCACGTCTGTAGAAGTAGCAAGGCAAAAAGCAAAAGCTGCTGAAAAGAAATTGGAAAGATTATCAAAACCAGAAAAAGTATATTCGAGACGACGGTTTCCTCAATCTGAAAATGTAGTTGACACAACATATGGCCCTGTCCATCCTCGTGAAGACGAAAAATCTAGTCTAGAAAAACAAAGAATACGAGAAGGCAAGTGCAAACGATGCGGTGAAAACTGGGACCCTAAGCACAGATGTGCTAATGGAAAAGCAAAAAATCTATACAGCTGTGAAGCATCTAACGACACTAACAGTACTGATTCGTGTATAGAAGGGTTAGAAGACAATTTAGAGTTCTCTCCAGAAGTGGAGGGCGAAACTATTCCGCAAGTGTCCTTATCGGCTATGACAGGCATATTACAACCTCAAACCCTAAGGTTAAGAGGACATATTAAGAACAACAATGTAATGGTTCTAATAGACACAGGCAGCACGCACAATTTTCTAGATTCCACCATGGCCAAAAGACTCAACCTATTTGCTTTTCCCATGCCTAATATGAAGGTAATGGTGGCCGACGGTAAGAAGATTGAACAAGTAGGAAAATGCCATAAAGTCAAATTGCAGATTAAAGTCTTTCATTTAGA